>JAIUZE010074084.1:0-56488 GCA_022085475.1 Heliosperma pusillum
GTGTTGTTGTGACTTCTTCAAATACCTCTTTGCCAAGTATTGAAGATGTGCCTATTGTTCGAGAGTTCATCGATGTATTCCCCGAAGATTTGCCCGGGATCCCTCCCGAGCGTGATGTTGAATTCTCTATAGATCTTGTTCCTGGTTCTGGTCTAATTGCCAAAGCTCCTTATCGTATGGCTCCGTCTGAATTGAAAGAATTAAGGAAGCAGTTGGATGATATGATTGAAAAGGGTTTTATTCGACCAAGTGCCTCTCCTTAGGGTGCTCCTGTTCTTTTTGTGAAGAAGAAGGATGGTTCTATGAGGTTGTGTATTGATTATCGTGAATTGAATCGGATTACAATCAAGAATAGGTATCCTCTACCAAGAATTGAAGATTTATTTGATCAATTAAAGGGTGCTTCTACTTTTTCAAAGATCGATTTGAGATCCGGTTATCATCAAATTCCGGTTAGAGATGTTGATATTCCAAAGACCGCTTTTAGTACGAGGAATGGCCATTATGAGTTCAAGGTAATGCCATTTGGATTAAAGAATGCTCCCGCTATCTTTATGGATCAGATGAACCGCACATTTAGTGAGTATCTTGACAAGTGTGTGGTGGTATTCATTGATGATATTCTTATTTTCTCCAAGTCCGAAGATGAGCATGCTATTCATTTGAGGATTATTTTGGGTGTTCTACGTCGTCAGAAGTGGTATGCTAAGTTCTCTAAGTGTGAATTTTGGTTACCTAAAGTGTCCTTTCTTGGGCATGTGATTTCTAAAGAAGGGGTAATGGTGGATCCTTCGAAGATTGAGGCCGTTGTTGATTGGAAGAGTCCGACTGATATTAGAGAGATTCGAAGTTTTCTTGGTTTAGCTGGTTATTACCGAAGGTTTGTCAAGGATTTCTCTAAGCTTGCTAGACCGATGACTCAGTTATTGAAGAAGGAAACCAAATTCTTATGGAATGAAGCTTGTGAAGCAGCGTTTCAAGAGTTAAAGAAGAGGTTAACTACCGCTCCGGTGTTGACTTTGCCTGAAGATGGTGTAGACTTTGATGTCTACTGTGATGCTTCTAAGATGGGATTAGGTTGTGTTCTTATGCAGAATAGGAAGGTGGTGGCCTATGCTTCAAGGCAATTGAGAGTTCATGAAGTGAACTATCCTACTCATGATCTAGAATTGGCCGCTGTTGTTCATGCTTTGAAAGTGTGGAGACATTACTTAATTGGAGTTCATTGTCGTATCTTCACCGATCACAAAAGTTTGAAGTACATATTTACTCAAAAAGAGTTGAATATGAGACAAAGAAGATGGTTGGAATTGGTGAATGATTATGATTTTTAGTTATTGTATCATGAAGGGAAAGCAAATGTTGTTGCAGATGCTCTTAGTAGGAAAGCTTCTCATACATTAAATGCTATGCGGGTATTACCTGTTGATCTTTGTGCCGATTTTCGAAAGTTGAGTTTGGAATTCATGGAGCGTGGATTTGTTTATGTCGGTGCTATGACTGCCGAGCCTGTGTTGCTCCGTGAGATTCGTGAAAGCCAAGTTGAGGATCTTACCTACAAGTCTATTCAAGCCAAACTTCTTGAAGGTAAAGGTAAAGTTTTCAAGTTTGATGATGAAGGTGTTCTTCGTTTCCATGGTCGTTTATTTGTTCCTAATGCTCTTGATTTGAGGAAGCGAGTTCTTGATGAAGCTCATCTTTCCCCTTATTCTATTCACCCCGGTGGTGATAAGATGTACAAGGATTGAAGCTAAGTTGGTGGCCGATGAAGAGGTGATGTGTATTTATGTTGGAAGATGTCTCTTACTTGAAACAGTGAAGATTTGAAACACGAGGCCTGGTGGATTGCTCAACCGTTGGATATTCCGCTAGGAAGTGGGAACTATTTCTAGGATTTTGTTATGGCTTTGTCGAGGACCGTTGGAGGTAAGATGCCGTTTGGGTTGTGGTTGATCGTTTGACCAAGTGTGCTAGATTTATTCCGATCAAAGAAACTTGGAGTTTGGATCGTTTAGCAAAAGCTTATGTTGATGAAATTGTTAGATATCATGGTGTTCCTATGGAGATTATATCCGACCGAGATCCGAGATTCTGTTCGAGATTTTGGAAAGCTTTACAAGAGGCCATGGGTAGTAAGTTGTTAATGAGTACTGCTTTTCATGCCGCTACGGATGGTCAGACTGAGAGGACTATTCAGACTTTAGAAGACTTGCTTAGAGCTTGTGCTCTTGACTTTCAGTCTAGTTGGGAAAAGAGCTTACCGTTGGTGGAGTTTTCTTACAACAATAGTTATCATGCATCTATCAAGATGGCTCCATATGAAGCTCTTTATGGAAGGAAATGTCGGAGTCCTATATGTTGGAATCAATTGAGTGATGTTCGTGATTTAGGCCCCGATGTGCTTGTTGAAACCATTGATAATGTGTAGGTCATTCGTGATAGAATGAAAGCCACTCAAGACCGTCAAAAGTCTTACGCCGATATCCGAAGAAGGCCGTTAGAATTCGAGGTTGGAGATAAAGTGTTCTTGAAAGTATCTCCAATGAAGGGTGTTAAACGGTTTGGTGTTAAGGGTAAATTGAGCCCCAAATACATTGGACCCTTTGATATTGTGAAAAGGATTGGTGCCGTTGCTTATAAGTTGGATTTGCCGCTGAATTTGGCTAAGGTTCATGATGTATTCCATGTTTCTCAATTGAGAAAGTATGTTAGTGATCCGAGCCATGTCTTTCAAAAGGAAATGCCCGAGCTTGAACCGAATTTATCCTTTGAAGAGAAGCCGATCCGCGTCCTAGATCGTAAGGATAGGAAGTTGAGAAGTAAAGTAGTTCCTTTAGTGAAAGTGTTGTGGAGAAGTGCTAATGTCGAAGAAGAAACTTGGGACACTGAAGCTTCTATGCGTAGTAAATATCCGAGTCTTTTCGAGTAAGGTATTTTTTTCTTTCCCTCAAGTTTCGAGGGCGAAACTTTTTAAAAGGTGGGGTGATTGTAACACCCGGAAATGTACCCTATTTTTCTAGTAAAAATATTTTACGGTTACTTTTCAGTGAATTCTAGTTTTAATCGTAAATTTTATTTTCCGAGTCGAATTTAGAATTTCCGAGTTCGTATTTGGAATTTCCGCGAGATTCCATGAGAATCCCGTCTTAAGGCGAGCTTGACTTTCTTTGACTTTTTCCTTTATATTCCACTCATACTCCCTTAACCTATTTTTTTTCATTCAACACAAACACATTCAATATTTCTTCTTCCTTAAGCAACCAAACCCTTGCCTCCCTCTTTGTTTCAATCTTAGAATTCTCATAGCTCTTTCGTTCTTTGCTAGAATTCGCGTAAGTTCGTCTTATTCTTCCCCTCTTACCTACCTCTATCCGTATTGATAATAAAATTATTGTGTTTCTCGCTTTTCAAACTTGCCGTCTTTCTCAAGATGAATTTTATTCATCTTTTATGATCTATTTGTAGGTGGTGACCTCCAAGATCCCTACAAAGACTATTTCCTAATTGAAGAGGAGCTTGACGAGTAGTGAAGACGCTTTAAGGTAACGGTGAAGGGTTACTCGGTATCATTTACGTGTTTTATGTGATTTCTAGGATAGAAACCGTATTTAGATTATGGTTAGTAAACTTATGACTTGTATTATGGTTGATGGATGTTGTTTGTTGAGTATTCATATGAGAATTGATGAATTAGAATGATAGTCGATAATTATCAAATGTTGATCTTGGTTGAAATTGGCATTTTTGTGTACTAGGGACCCCAGTCGGTCGACCGGCAGCCGGTCAGACCACCGGCTGGGGCAGTGGCTGTAAATTGTTACACTTTTACGTGATTTTGAAATAAGGCTTTGGTCTCAGCCGGTTGACCGGCAGCCGGTCAGACCACCGGCTGAGACACCCCTCCTTCTTCCTTGTTTTTCAAATGACCCTTTGGTCCCAGCCGATTGACCGGCAGCCGGTCGACCAGACCGGCTAGGACACCCTGGCATTTCAATGTTGTTTTTCATATGATAGTTGGCCTGAGCCGGTAGACCGGCAGCCGGTCAGCCTGACAGGCTGGCACCTGCTGGATGTTGTTTGTGATTTTGTTTACGGTTTTCATTTATAATAATTCCGATCGTTCGTTTATCGTATAATTTTACGTAGTGACTTATAATATTAATGTTTTGAATATATGAGTTTTCATTCGCTTGTATCACATGTTTTGTGACGTTTTTTGGTATGTTCCACTTTGAGTCGGTTTTTACAAATGATACGGTTTGAGCACTATTTTATCTTGTGCTTTGTACTCTCATTCCCTTGGCTACCTTCCCGTTCGTAAGGCTGGAATGTCGGAACGGAGAGGTATCCTACTGCTTAAATGCATGTGTTAGTGGTCATACGACGACGTTGTTGGGAGTTGAACGCTATGCGTTGTTCGACCCGGCCGTCAAATGTTGTGTACTTGCGAGGTGGTGTTATTTGCATGTAGCGTACCGCTTGTTATGAGGCTTGTGCTCTTTTCCGCCTCTTTCGTGAATTGATCTACCGAATTTGGGGTACTCGGCGTCTATGATTGACCGAGTCTTGGATGCGAAACGTCATCGCATGTCGAATCGAAAATGATTCCGAGGAATCTGGCAAGGTTTTAGATTAGAGCCTTATCGTTCCTACCAGGAGGAATTAGTCTACATATACGAAATGTGACGGTAATGCGTTCAAGGAAATGTGATCTCGTGGATGGCTTTTAATCATACTTTCCATGTACACGGTGCTAGTGCGTTTCATTTACCGTGAGAGATGTCGTCTTTGTGTCGTCGTTCTTGAATGCGTGATTTGATGACTTATTATTCATGGTCATTGCATGATTGGGCATCGTCTATGTATTGGTATGGTTGAATGGATGATAATATGATGGATTTATTGTGATCATCGCATGACTTGGCATGGTTGTTTGTCGAGTCTCAATCTTATCAAACTATACGCTAACGGTGAGATACAAAGCCCTAGTGAGCGTAGTTCGGGGGGGTTTGCCTAAGAGTGTCTTTTTTCCCTCCCTAGTCGTTTATAACATGATGGATTCGGATTTGGGTATTCCAATGTGTAAACAACCCGAAATATACCCTATTTTTCTAGGGAAAATATTTACTAACACTTTCCAGCAGACTTAAGTTTTTAAAATAGAATTTATTGTTTCGAGTCGTATTTTGAAATTCCGCGTTCGTATTTGGAATTTCTGAGAGATTTCATGAAAATCCCGTTTTTAGTCATCTTTGACTTTTCTTGACTTTTAATTCGTCTTTGACTTTTTCTTGACTTTTTAATGTCGTCATTGACTTTTCTTGACTTTTAAGTCGTCATAAACTTTTCTTGACTTTTAAGTCATCTTTGACTTTTCTCGACTTTTTAGTCAACTTTGACTTTCGTTGACTTTTCCCGACTCGCCTCGTAATTTTAAAGATCGAAATTATATTTAAAAAATAATAAATTTAATTTATTTTTATTAAGATTTATCGGAATTTATCGTAATTTAATATAATTATTTTGAATTTATTCTGAATTTAAAGAATAACTTTTACGGTTTTAACCGAACGTCATTTAACTATTCCCGGGTCACCTTAAGTCCCGAAACCCGACTTTGACATGAGTCACACGCGCCATGTCACTTTTTTTCCACTCATATTAGATCTTTTAATTAATATGATTAAACTAATAAAATATCTAAGATATTTGTAACTTTATCGGTCTGTCAATTTAAACTCCACAAATCGCTTAAAAACAGACCCGATTTCTCACCATTTCACACGTCTCCTTTGTCCTCTCTTTCACCTTGATATTTTCCTTTCTTTTCATTATAATAACATAATATCTTGATATTTAGTTCAATTAACTTAATCGCTAATTATATTTAATCGATTACCGTAAAATAATTATTAAACCTGAGTCAATTACGTAACAACAATTTCAAAATCCGACTCTATATTCCTTCTATATGTACACGGCCCAAACATCACTCTTTACTCACTAACAACTTTTCATTTTACAACAAATCAAATTAAGATCAAATTATCACTTTCTTTAATCGTTCTTGAGCGTTCTTCGTGTTCTTCATCCGTTCTTCGTCGTTCTTGAGCAAAATCATCATAAAACCTTCATTTTTTAATTAAATCCGTCCTAACTTATATTTCTAGAATCTCCTCTTCGCTCTCCATCTTCAAGTACGGTTTAATTTCAAATCCGACAAAATCGTTTTCAACATTTAATTATGGAAAATCAAGTTTAAGTTCTAATAATGTTTTTCTTGTCATTTCTTATAGGGGAAGATGTTGAAGACGAGTTTTGTGACTCGTATATTTTAGGAGAAGACTAGAAGACGGGTTTCTTAGTTCTTAGTTCTTATATTTTGGTGCTACTTGATTTTGTGCTAGCTAAGGTAACGATTCCGAGTTACTCGACGAATCAATGGTACATACTTTAGTTAGTGTTTATGATTTACGGTTTTTAATTAGTAACATGATAAGTAATCGTTTTTATCATGTGGTATGAATTTATAAACATGTTGGTGTTCTTGACATATATTTATTATTTCTTCATAATCATGATTTTAATATGCATGATGGTTGAATTGGATGTTAAAATGGTTGTTGATTAATTAAAACATGTTGGAAATAATTTGTGTTTGTTGTTGTGGGAACCGGTTTTGGGGCTGTTTAGGGTGGCGGTTTAGGGGCTGTGAACCGGACCAAACCAGCCGGTCCAGGCCGGTTCAGACCCGGTCTGGGTTGGTCCATGGTGGGTCCGGGTTTTGGTCTTTGGGTTGTGTCGATACTTGGTAGTTATGTTGTAGTTGTGACGGGTTTTAATTATGTTAAAGCATGCGGGAAATAATTAGAAACAGTTTTTAGTAAAGTCGATAAAAAGGCCCAAAACAGCCCAAAACCAGCCCGTGGGGCCCAGTCCAGGCCCATGTGTGTCTCGGCCCAAAATCAGCCGTGGGTCCCACTTTGGGACTTGTGACGGTTTTTTTGAGTTTAGTGTTAATTTATCGTGTTTTGTAATATTAGCAAGTGGGAAATATTAATAAGTAAATATTTAATTAAAAAGGTTTTTCATAAAGTTATTATTTCTCACATGTTAGAAATTATAATACGAGAGCGTAGTTTAAATTTATATCCTTTAAGTCAAGCGGGTTTTAGTAAAATTTAATAATTCACATGTTAGAGGTTTTTAATAATATAACATGTAATGAATATGTTGGTGATATGTCTATGTGATAAAGACTCTGTTTCTAGCCGGTTTGACCAAACGGGTTTGGTCAAACTAAGATCTAGTCAGCCCCGTTTTGACTGATGACCCGTCGCGGGACTCGGGTCGGGGATTTGTCTTCAGGTAAGGTTTTATTTAATGAATGAATGAATGAGCCTTAGTAGATATGAGGCGATATGATCTTTGAATATGATTTATGTGCAATTAGTCACATGATAGGAAGTTTTCCCGTGACTGTTTGATTATATGGTTGGTGTCGTGTTGACTAAGTACCCATAGAGAATTATGAGTATATGGCGTCTTGACCATTCTACTTCTAAATGAGTATCTTGGACCATGACATTGATAGGCCCGTACTATCTTTAACGAGCATATGGAGTTTGTCGCTTAATAGCTTTTGTGTTCCCGGCTTGATGGATCTTCAAGTCGGGGCATGGCTGCCATAGTTTCCACTTTGGGAAATGGAGCCAGCTTTAGTACTAGCCAACCCCTTCGATGGATCTTCTTAGGGTGTACTCATGTGATTGTATCATGGGTCTTGGATGCGATGGATCTTCGCATTTCTCTAGGTCTGCGCAGTCTAGGTTTAGGGTTGAGTCGTATCTTGGACATGTTTATGAGAGGAACCTCTGAGCTAAGATATGTGCTTTGGATATGGGCCATGTTATTAGTGTAACCGCTGAGCCTAGATGTGTGCTTGGTATTTGGGCCATGTTACTAGAGTGACCGCTGAGCCTAAATATTTAAGTATATCCTACCTCGTGGTATAGACTTGAGTTACAGAAGTCTTCTATTGACGGTGCTAAGAACTTATGCCTGTTTGTAGAAGTATTGGTCTTTCATGTTTGTATGATTCTATGAGTTCTAGAAGGTGAGATGCAAGCCGGCTAGGATTGATAGAGTTTGGATTACCGATTGTTAACTTTCACATGATTACGTGTTGATTAGGGTTTGAGTGTATCATGGCCATGTTTCTGAGAGGAACCTCTGAGCTAGCATACCAGCTTCCCTACCTCGAGTTATAGTTTATTATCGGTTTCACATGATAGCTTTCACATGCTAGGTTATTTGTTAGTTATCTGTTTCATAACATGAAAAGCATATCATATATGTTAAAGTTTTGTATTGTCCATATACATTGCTTTTATGTTATTCATGTTTTATTAAACTTGACATTTCGTGGCTGGGAGAACTCGGAGTTACTCCCCACTGACTGTGGCTTCCGTGTTTATATTTAATGCGGTCGAACAGGTGGTGATGCATACTTTGGGTACATTGACGAGCTAGCGAGCGAAGTATTTACCTTGGACCTATATTCGGTTCTTAGATTGTATATTATTATACACTCTTTTATTTCCGTATTTATACTGGAGATATGTCTCCCGTCTTGTATAAGTCTTATGTATAATATAAATTTTCTTTTGTAATGACCCTTTTATTTTATGACACCTTCGTATTGTATTTTCATCTCTTATCTAGTTTAAATAATTTTTTTCTTTCCGCAAATTTGAGGGTGTCACATTATGAGAAACACAAAGAGATTATGAAAACAATTTATCTAAATAGATACGATATAATCCGTTTTCTAAAATCCCAGAACTAACAAAAATATTGTCTCGATACATACTGAAACAACCTTGTCCAAAACATAATTTAAAACCACTATTATCTAACTTAGAAACTGAAATTAAATTGCGTCCGAAGGAGGGAACATAAAGTGTATCCTCCAAAATCAACTTAAATCCAGTGCTTAATTCCAAGCTAAATCTTCCAATGGCTTCTACTGAGGCTTTTTCTTTATTCCCCATGTATAAGGAGGCCTCATTTGGATTTATGGTTCTTGTCATAAAGAATCCCTGCAAGGAATTCGAAATGTGTACATTAGAGCCTGTATCTAGCCACCAAGTGTTAGAAGGAACTTCAACATAATTTGATTCGAAACATACTAAAGCCAAAGGCTTACCCTTCTTTTCGAACCAATTCTTACGCTTTATGCAGTCTTGCTGAAAGTGCCCAGGTTTTCTACAGAAAAAACAACTTTCCTGCTTCTTAATTTCCTTCTTTACGCCAGATGCAGACGGTTTATCAGAAGGGCATGGCTTAATGCCCTTCCTGTTTCCAAACTTACCTTTAGATTTCCTGCTTGCATGATGCACATGATGTGCCTGGGGTAAACCACCATTCTTACTTGAGGCATCAGCCTCATCTTTCTGTTTGATTCTTGCTGCTTCTTGAACCAGTTTATTGGTCAATTCATTAACACTCCAAATTTCTTTAACGGTGTTGTAATGAAGGTGAAAAGCATCAAACTTATCTGGCAGTGAGTTGATTATAAACTGGGCAAGGAATGGATCCTCAACTTTCATGCCCAATTTTCCCAACTTAGCTGCCAGATTCGTCATATGCAGCACATGTTGCTGCATGGTGGTAACATTCTCATTATACTTAGCAGTGGTAAGTTCAGACATAAGTCTTCCAGCTACCGCTTTATCGATAGTCTGAAAGCGTTCCTTAATGATTTCCATATACTTACTGGCTGTAGTACAGCCTGTCTCCGAAATGGAGGACTTAATGTTTTGTGCAGTGGTAAGTCGTAAAAACTTTAAGCAAAGACTGTCACATTTCTTCCACCAGTTATACTCATCAAGTACTTCTTTACTCGCATCTTCAGCTGGTTCAGCAGGAGCTGTTCCAGTAAGCACCTGATCAAGTTCAAGAATACCTAAATAGAACTCGAGATGCTCCTTCCATTCAGAGTAATTAGTACCATCAAGTTGTGGCACTGCTTGGACACAGTTATTGAGGGAGCTTTGCAACGATACTGCATTGTGAACAATGCTCAGAACATTAGGCTTTGAGTTTATCACACAATAGCAATTATGACTAAGACTTGAAACTTAAATGAGTAACTTATAAACATTCATTAGGCAATGTGTAGTATCTGTGGACAACTTATGCATGCTTAATTACATCATCAAGAATACTCTCTTTATTGGGTGTTTTACTTTAATGTTAGGTTACCTGTGGGTAAAACCTTAATACGAGTTATTTCACCCTATTAGATGCTTAGTCGGATATTCACTGCATAATTTGAGTCCACTGTGGTGAACATCAACATAATGTGAATGCCCAATTTAAATACATTATGAGATCTTATCGCGTACGAGATGAATTCACTGTGGTGAATTTCAACACGTCATAATGCGGAGGTCTCCTTTGATCGATACATAAGATATAATTAATGTATAATTGATGTATAATAAGAATGTATGCTAAAAATAATTCTATAAGCATAACGACATAATATTATACAAGCATACGGTAAAAAACAGACGATAAGTATTGAAACAGCAGGGGAAGTCCTCGATCGAATGCAACAACAGCTCGATCGAGTAAAAGCAAAAGGGAAAAACCTCGATCGAGTAAACATCAAGCTCGATCGAGCAACAGTAAAACAGAACCCTCGATCGAGTAAAACAGTAAGCTCGATCGAGCAGGAGCAAAAACAGGAAAGACTCGATCGAGTAAACATTAATCTCGATCGAGCAAGAGCAAGAATAAACCGCCTCGATCGAGTGAGCATTAGCTCGATCGAGTAGGTTAGAGATCAGACGGCATTCAAATGTATAATAATCATAATTAAAACATACAAATCGAATTAGGGCAGCGCAAATATTCATCATAAATCATATAGAAATCATCATAGATCAATTAAAACCGAAATAATTCGATTATGGCAGCGGAAACGATTATGGTATAAGGATACAATATCTATCATAAGGGTATACAATCAATTATGAATGAATGTTACAACATCATGATTAAAACATTAAATTCATTCATAAAAACATAATTAGAACATTAATCAGAATTACAACTATAATCACAACCATGCTCTGATACCACATGTAAACATAAATTATAGGATCTTGATTAAAGCAATAATTACTGAAAGGTACTTACGTGGTGCAGCCATCAGATCTGATAATAAATCACTTGAGAAAGATAAAGAATAAACCCTTATTGCTTTGCCTTCTCCTACCTTCCTTATTCTCTAATTCACTTTCTTTCTGTGTGTTGCTGATATGAATGAATTAGGTTAAAGCACAAACATGTGTACTTATATAGAGAGGTGGCAGGAGGGGCTTTATGGAATAAGTAGTCAGTTATGTTAATAGCCTGTAACTATTAACCATAATCTACTTAAACTAGGACTCCTAATAAAAACCCGAAACAATATATTTAACCATTATTTAATTAAGGCAACTAATATCAGTAATTAGGTCCACACAATAGAGAATTAAATAATATTAGTATAATAATTCTTACATGATAAAGTTAAAAAAAAAAGGTTTATAAATGAATAATAGATAATTCATTTCATTATGGTGTGATTCTTTTTGCTACAACAAATTTGGTTACATAGACGGTTGTGAGAAAATGATTTATTAAGAAGAAGGTTTATAAATCGGGAATAAGAATTGTCACGCATTAATCGATCGGTAAGAAAATGCGATGCAATTTTTTGTATGTGTGCACTCCCGGCCATTACTTAAGTTTTTGGTCCGCCACTGCTTGAGTATTGTAATTTACTACTTTGTAACATTAAGGTGAAATCTCACTTTCTTCATCATTTGTCTATCTATGCGTTTGGTTATGTGTTTAGTCTAGATAATACATTCACATGTTTATATTAACGAATAGTTGGTCTTGTGTAAGACAATGGTATGCGGAAAATATGAAAAATTGGTTAACGTAGGTGTCTAATTTTTTTTAAAAGGTAGGCGTGTAAACTTTCACAAATTCTCATTTAAGACGGGGGTATCCGTTTTAAGCTTAAGACGGGTACCATATTCTCTCACAAAATACCCATCAAGGGTGAGTGGAGAAGCACATGGGGGGTGCCCACCTTGTCCCCTCTACCTATTTCTTCTCACAAAATACCCGTCGCAAGATCCAACCCGTCACAAGCAAGACCTACTGGTAAACTTTAGTTAGCTGTTTCTGCTATTTGGTCTTGGTGTGCTGCCAGTCTGCCACCGAGGAGGAGGTTAGAGGTATATCCTATTGGTTTAAGACGGAGTTAATGTGAACAATAGGTCGCAAATTTGAGACCCCTTTCCACTTGTATGTATTGTGCTGTCCTAGTCGGTCTGGTCCTTTGACATGAAAGAATCTGGTTTTCGGCCTATCTTTGTTAGATTTACTATTGTGTTTTACTACGGTAAGTCTCATTGAAGACGGACCAATTTCGTCTAAATGTGGTCAGTTTAACGATAAATGTAACCAGTAATGTTTCCTAAGTTATAATTGTTTGTTTGTCAAATGATAAAATTTGTAATTAAACTGACCATATTAGCCCATCTTCAATGAGAATTTGTGTTGGTTAGGTATAGCTTATTGGTGCAAGGTGTCATTGTTGGTATACCCTAATAATTTCAAAGATGTGAAAAACATAGTCAACATATAAATATGTAATGGCCACTACATGAGTATGCCATGTGTATGAAAATCGTTTCCTGTAATCTAGAACATCAATCCTTCATCTATTAAAACACAAGCTTTTCATGCATCCTCATGAAGCCACATCATCAGTTTATCCCCCACTTTTTATTTTTTCCCAAGTGGGACCCACCACTTTTACACAACATTTTATTTTGTAGAACTTTGTACTCAATTTCTGGAATATTTCTATCTTACTCATCCTTAATCTTTAATTTATTAAGTTTTTCAAATTTGATATTTTATTTAATTACAAATTTTTAAATCGACGTGATTTAATTAACTTAAAGCCTGGTAAGATTTCTTTAATCGACGAAAATTTATTTAACTTTAAGCGTGAGAGGATTACGGCAATTCACTAAATGGATATTAATGTGACCATACGCTTTTATACAAAAAATTTAGAAAATCCAACATTTTGGAACATTATACAGTAGGATTGGTACAATTAAAATTTAAAAAAATCCAACATTTTGGATTATACAATATGATGCAGTATGAATGGTGCAATAAAATTGTACAATCCTCCTTCTATTAAAACACAAACATTTCCTTCATTCTCCTTAAGGCACATCATCAATCAACAATTTTTTCATTTGTTTGGGCGGACCATTCTT
The DNA here is from genome assembly GCA_022085475.1 of Heliosperma pusillum. NCBI lineage: Eukaryota > Viridiplantae > Streptophyta > Magnoliopsida > Caryophyllales > Caryophyllaceae > Heliosperma > Heliosperma pusillum. The sequence continues at coordinate 13,365 of JAIUZE010074084.1, forward strand.
TGAAACCCCAAAACATAATTTAGTTTTACTACTTTATTCACAGTTATTACTTCGTATTTGTCAATTTTAAGTTGGTCCTTTATATATTTGTTTATTCTTAAATATTTTATCATATTACCATATGTTTTGTAATTATATTAAAAAAAATAATTGTGTTATAGATAAATATTTGTTATAGACAAATATAATATAAATTTTATGAGAAAATAATAACAAGATGTCTTTCCCTGTGCAATTCGAAAGAAAACAAAGAGTACATGGATCTAAAATGTCCGATTTAAACTTAATATTTATAGAAATAATTTTTTTATGAGGAAGAAATCAAATATCCAAAAAAACACATCATTTAATTGATCTGTTTAATTTGGTTATTAAAAAAAACGGCTATTAGTATCAATTTATGTAAATAAAATAGGACCAAATTTTCGAGGTGGTAATGTTGTGCGTCAGAAACACAAATAAATACTCCGTATTAACATAATTTATTCACCCAAAAAATAAAACATAAACCCAAAAAAGCGGACTTTTATATGACGAAAAAGAAAAATCTCAAGGAAGAAAAAAACTTAATTAAAAAACTGAATTTTTTTTTAAAATAATATAAAAGATAAATCTGTTAATTCCTAATTAGACGTACAAATCTATTAATTGTCATACCGTTACCCAAAAGTAAAATAAATTCATTAGAAACCAATATTAAACTAAATTTATAGACCACTACTGTAATTTTACGGGCTAAAATGAAGACATTTAAGCAGAATGGTGATATAGGATTGAGATTGAAATAATCAACTTAGATTGAAACATTTGTTTGTTCGTTTGGGGATGCTAACAAGGAGGAGTGAATGAAAGGCGACAGAGAATCGGCCGAGAGAGAGGGGGTGTTTTACAATCTTGCGGTTTATATTTGGGGATTGGGGAAATTTGATGAGGGTCTGGTATGTGTATATGAGTCCACGGTTTTAAAACTCATGTTGCACGTATTTTACCTGGGTTTGATATGTGTATATGGGCTGAGGGTTTGATATAATAAGGCGAGTAAATAGGGTACCTACTAGGTGGTAAAGTGTGTGCAACTTATAGCTAGATGTGGACACCAGTCCGGGTCAAGGACCAACCCATGTGAAGAAGCGGATTGTGGCAAATATAACCTGATAATAACCCGAACATTTAGATGAAGACATGCGCGACCCATGACTCGACCCGAAATTAGGTACATTTTTATAAATAAAAAAAGTTTAACGCAATTAAAACTAAAATAAAATAGTAAAATAATTAAAAATTCCAATTTTTTGAAATAACATATGCTCATGTTTATTTTAAAGCAAAAGCTTTAACACATAACTAAAACTGAAATGAATATCATATTAATATAGTTATTTTTTGTAACGTAAATGTAATAACTGATCAATCTAATACTTCATTGTCAAACTTTATATAAATAACATATCTATTTAGTTAAATATAGTTTATTACAGTTTTGAAAACACTTCCGTGCAATCTTGCACGGGGTAAAACTAGTTATTTCAATTGCTTGATCAAAAGTGAAGTGTTGGGTGGTTGTGTAGACATGATGATTCAAAAGATATTTCGAGGCTTGCCTGACTACTCGAAGATATGTCGTACTTACTGCACACTAGCTGCTATGAGATCAGCCTACGATGGCCAATTCCGTCTTCTTGGACCTCCCGAGTTGTACCTCTCCCAGCCTTCTTGCCCGCCTGATAGTAATAATACTAATATAAAAGATGGTAAGGAAGCCACATCAAAATCCAGTACAGGTGACCCATTTATGGATACAATGGTCAGCAGGTACAATAATGACTACAATATAGCACCTCCAGGAATGGGATATACAGAAAACCGCTCCCCAACTTATTATCTCACCTCTGGGAATCCTTGCCTCGATTATTTTTTCCACGTGGTCCCGAGTACACCAGCTGATCAGGTCACCAAAAGGTTGGAATCAGCGTGGGACCAAGATGCATCCACTGCACTCAAGCTTGTGTGCAACCTGAGGGGCGTAAGTGGAACCAGTAAGTCTGACCGCAAAGGCTTCTATACATCTGCTCTGTGGCTTCACCAGCACAATCCTAAAACCCTGGCTGGCAATGTGGGACCCATTGTTGAGTTCGGATATTTTAAAGACCTCCTAGAAATCCTGTATCAGCTAATCATGGGCCCTGATGACAATACTCGTCAGCGAAAGCGGGTCAAATGTGCAGACGTCACAGCTTTGAACTGCAAGTCCGGTGACGAAAAGAGAGTTGAGGCAGGCAGAAAGGGGATGACTAAGTATGACACCGATCCCAACTATCATTTCTTGCATGATCAGGTCTCCGAACTCTTTGCAGATCATCTGAAATCCGACATGGAGCAACTCAGATCCGGGAAGTGCAACAAGTTACGCCTGGCGGCGAAATGGTGCCCTTCATTGTACTCATTTTTCGACAACTACACGTTGATATGCGAGAGCATAGCGAGAAGGCTATTTCCCTGTGACATATACCCGGAATACGAAGGAATCAAAGACTGCCATTATGCATATCGGATTAGAGATCGACTAAGGAAAGAGGTTGTTGTCCCTTTGCGCAGAGCCCTTAAGCTCCCTGAGGTATACATCGGTGCCCAAGAATGGAGCTCCATTGTATACTCACGCGCGTCCATTGCCATGAAAAACTACACGGAACTATTTCATAAACACGATGAGGAACGGTTTCAATCGTTCCTCAAGAAAGTTGAGAAAGGGGAGGCAAAGATAGCAGCTGGAGTGTTACTCCCTCACCAAATAGTCGACGCGGTCAGGGACAAAGGCAACGAAGTTGCGGAGCTCCAATGCAAGAGAATGGTGGAAGACCTTTCGGCGTCAGGAAAGCTCAAAAACTGCCTGGCCATATGCGATGTATCAGGGAGAATGGAGGGACAGCCGTTGGATGTGAGTGTTGCTCTTGGATTGTTAATATCTGAACTAAGTGAGGAGCCATGAAAGGGGAAATTAATCACATTCAGCTAGCACCCGCAGTTTCAAGTCATCAAGGCCTCAAGGGTGACAATCTTCATTCTAAGATAAACTGCATCGAAAAAATGTACTGGGATTTGAACACGAATTTCCAAAGAGTGGTTAATAGAATTCTTGAAGTTGCTATTGAAGGGAAACTCACAGAAGACGAGATGATTAAGCGGCTTTTCGTGTTCAGTCACATGGAGTTTGATCAGGCATCGGTTAATAATTGGGAGGCTCACTACGAGGCAATCGTTGGGAAGTTCAACGAGAAAGGGTTTACGAGGGTTCCTGAGATCGTGTTCTGGAACCTGAGGAACTCGAGTGCGACCCCTGTCCCGAGTCATCAGCCAGGGGTGGCCATGGTCAGCGGGTTTTCCAAGAACATAATAAAGGTGTTTATAGAAGAAGACGGGTATCTAAACCCCGTAAAGACGATGGAAGCTGCCATTTCTCGCAAGGAGTACCAGAAACTTGTTGTCTTGGAGTAGTATCAACTTGTTTTATACTTTTATTTATGTGTTTTCCAGATTATTGGATACTAATTTTATCATCCTGTATTCATAGTTTGATTAATGTTTTTAGTGAATAAAGTTTGCTTGAGGGATCCGTTAGTTGGTGCAGTGACTCAGTTCTGATTATAATGCAAGCTTGTTATTATTACGCTGCGTTTCTTTTCTTTACCCAGATCTTGCACTCACCATAAGTCCTACCTATAATTATTAAGTGTTAATTTGACCATTTAACAACTAAATGATACAAATAACTTAATAATATACACTTAACTTTTAATTGTTTATTTGACTATTTTATCAATATATAATTACCCCGCAAGGATGTTGTATAGTTGTTAAAAGCTTGGGTTAAACTCTCAAGGTCTTAGATTCAAGCATCTCCAAAAGCAATATTGTGGGGTATTTATGGCATGAGGCTATGCCTTCTAGACTTCGAGTGTGCGCACTAAAAGTAGCAGCTGCGGGTTCACTCGCTACCAAAAAAAATAAAAATTAAGTACCACCACCTCACAATAAATACATATACCGTAGTAATAAATAATCATATTATTATTTTAGTACAAACTTAGTCAATTATCATTTACTTACTAAATTTTATCCTATTTTATTATATGAAACTAAGATATGGTATTTAATATTCAATTATCGTATAATCAAATAATAAAATTATTTGGCTTGAGTTCCAATATCAATATCAAATAAAATCACCCGACTAACTTTTATCTATTAAATTCACATGACTAATTAATTTGTATTATATACAAATAATTAGTTTTTTCATTGGGACTCTTTCCTATAGGTATGGCCGAAATGGATCAGTTAATCATCGTTGTCAATACGACAATAACGTCATACCTTAGTCGGCCAATCGTTATCGATTTACGTTGATCAATTGACGAGTATATTAAATATATGCCGCATATATTCCTCTAATGATATTTAGTTAAATAGATGTACTATTGTGAAGGACACCTATTCAAACAGTAAGAGAATATGATGATGTGTTCACAGATGAAAGCCCCGAGTTGCCGCCGAAGACAGATGTCGATTTCCGCGTTCAATTGAAGCTAGGAATGAGACCAACGAAATATGAAGAGGTAGAGCTCTAAGAGAAAGGGTACGTGAGACCAAGTGTGTCGCCATGGGACGCAATGGTGATATTCGTAAAGAAGGACGGAAGCCTAAGATTTTCCATTGATTATCATGAATTGAATCGTGTCACGGTCAAGAACAAATATCGCTTGCCGAGGATTGACGATCTTTTTACTAATTGAGTGATATCGGGGTGAATTTGTTGCTACGCCCGTTAGATTAACTAATGTGCCGACGTTATTTATGGGCTTGATGAACTGAGTATTTAGTCCGTATTTGGACATTTTTCTGGTCGTATTCATTGATGACATCTTGGTATATTCTAAAACCTAGAAGGAGCATGAAGAGCATCAGGCAAGGCCTTTTATTATTAGTTTTTTTTGGTTCAAATGAGCGCACAATGTCGCGGGTGAGAAATTGAGAATTGAACCCCCAATTTCACGATTGAGGTAAGAGTGTTCTTACCACTTGAGCAACTTCTTGTTATTGGTGTATATTGTGTAATGACTATTGTCGGGTTTAATTATTAGCAAGCCGTTTCTAAGGTTGGTGATTTTTTGGCCGGTCCTTCTTTTTCTGGTTATTTTGCTGGTCTTCATTTTGGCGTCGGGGTATCCGGTGGAGGAGAGGATATTATTCATGCCTTGAATCGGTTCGTTGAGGCCCGTGGTGCTGACGTCGGTCTTTCTATGTTGTTGGTTGACTTCCTGAATGCCTTTAACTTGGTTGATCGGGTGACTATGTTACAGGAGGTTCGCCGTCACTGCCCGATTTTATCCCGTTGGGTCGAGTTTTGTTATTCTAGTCCTGCTCGCCTGTATTATGCGGAACATAGATTATAGTCATGTCGTGGGGTCCAACAAGGTGATCCTTTAGGTCCTCTTCTTTTTGCTTTGGTTTTGCTTCCCTTAGTGTGCAAGATCCGTGACTCCTTTGACCTGAGTTTGCAAGCCTGGTACCTAAATGATGACACTGTTGTTGGGGACACTTTGGTTGTGGGGAAGGTCTTGCATTTGATTATAGAGGATGGACCTAATTTTGGGCTTCATCTTAATGTTGATAAGACCGAGGTTATTTGGCCTATGGAGGACCTCAGGAGTCGGCTTCCTGGTGTTTTGTTGCCCTCTATTGCTCGGCCTTTGCATGGTGTCAGTGTTCTAGGTGGGTTTGTCGGTGTGTGCCTTGTTTTTGGCAGCGCGATTGTGGCTAGGAGAGTGAATAGAACCATAGAGCTAATGGATTCCGTCGAAAGGATTGATGACCCGCAGTGTAAGTTTCTTCTGTTATGAGATTGTATTGGCATTTCAAAACTCTATTTTGCTTTGCGTACTTGTTCTTCCCGTGTCTTTGGGTCGACCCAGATTTCCTTTGATGCGGCACTTCGTTCTAGCTTGGAACGTATTGTCACTGCTTCTGGGCATGGTTTTGGGGATTGGCAGTGGCGAGTTGCCACCTTCCTTTTCCATTTTGGAGGCCTCGTGGTTTTCGCTGCAGGGGATGTCTTGCATTATGCTTTTCTGGCAACCCGTTTACAGTCTACTAAGTTGCATGCTAAGTTTCTCAGTCCCTCCGGTATCATTGCTGCTGGCCTTACTTTTGATCATGTCCTGTGTGTTTTTAATGAATTCACGGGTTGCGTGATCCCGTTACTTGGCACACTTACACTGAGCTGCTAGCCTCATGATCAGATCCGATATGTTGCGTGATCCTAGTGAAATTGCTGTCCCTAATATTATGAAGAAATTGGCAGATATATATATTTCGCGAAGGTTGCCACTACTTCAGATTTTGTTTTCTCATTGACTCAGGGACATGTGGCTCTATGGAAGTCTCAGCAGGGTGTTCACTCCTCTGATTGGTTGCGAGCAATTCCTATTTTTGGGTTAGAGCAGACTATGGATGGGAGGACCTACCGTTGTGTGCTTAGCAATCGACTTGGTGTCCCGTTGTTCACGGTGTCTAGGCCTTGTCCTGGTTGTTCCCGGGTCTTTGACGGGGATGTTTATGGTGATCATGTTGTGTCTTGTACTGGTATGGTGGGCATTAAGCATCATCATAACCTCCTTCGTGACACTCTTTTGGATATCTGCTACAAAACTGGGAATTCTGCTGGTAAGGAGGTTGACATCGGTTTGGTTGATGGGCATGATAAGCCTTTCGTACGTCGGATTTGTTACTTTATTCCTGGGACCTGGGGCGTGATGTGTGTGTTGATGTGACAGGGGTGTTCTCCCTTGACTCAGTCTGGGATGACCGATTTTGTGCCCGGACGTGTTGTCGCTGATGCTGTTCAACGTAAATGTGCCAAGTAACGGGATTCATGCATGACGACAGGTTATGGTTTTCTACCCTTTTCCTTCTCTTCGCTTGGGGAGCTGGATACGGATGTTATTGCCTTGTTTAAGCGGATTCATAAAGTTTCTGTATCTCAGGATGCTGGGGATCAAGCTGCCTCTTATATTTTTACGAGACTTAGCTTTGTTGTTGCTAAGGGAGTGAGAGACCAGATAGTATCTCGACTTCCCACTAATTTCATGTAAACTTTTCATTTTCTTTTAATGAAAGATGCGTGCATATTTTAATAAAAAGAATAATAAAAATAATAAAAATAAATAATAATTATAATAATTATAATAATAAAAAAAATAATAATAATTTGAATCGGAAGTTCGCCGTAAATGCTTGGTTCTATCCCGATGGGTGGAGTTTTATATTCTAGTCCTGCTCGACTGTATTATGGGGAACATAGCTTATGGTACTGTCAGGGGGTTCATCAGGGTGATCCTTGATGCGTGTATTTTATATAGACTTTTTTGTCCATTTATGCACGCATTTCTATGTCATTTAGGTGATATTATGTCACTATATGCCCCTATTTGGCTACTTTGTACTTTCATTACCATTTTGTAGGTACAAGCTGCGTAGTAGCGGAAACCGAGCCAAAACAGTCCACTTTGCATACATTTAGGAGAATGGAAGGAACGAAACAGAAGCTCTTGCATGGGAAAGCGTGAAACCGCTCACAATCAAGTCCAAAGCCACGACCAACACTATATGCTAGGCCAGAGGACCTCGACCGACCATATCTTTGGTCGATCGAGGGGAGTACTGATGAAGAAGACTCGATCGAGTGACTCTCTACTCGATCGAGAGGATTTGTTGCTAGAGAAGACCTCGATCGAGCTGTCATCTGCTCGATCGACGGGGTAGCTGTTGAAGAATTGGTCGATCGAGAGGATGAAGTCCTCGATCGACTGATATTCTCGAATAAAGGCCTCGATCGAAGGGGATTTTCCCTCGATCGAGTGAAATCTGTCACGGGCCTTAAGTCCGTAGACTAATTAGGTTAGAAGTCGTGTTATGCATTATATAAGACTCTTAGTTCGTCATTAATGAGGGATTATCGACTACTTAGCAGACACTTATCATTCACCATTAGTTTCTGAACTTTCTTAATCTTTAAGTTTACATTCGGGTTTATTATCGACGCGGATTTGTTCTTTACGCCGGATTTGCTAAGATTGTAAACTCTTTTCTCTCCTTTATTCTTAATCTTTGTTCTAGTCTTAATTACTGTTTTACCTTTCTTAATTGCTGCGTTATTGTTCTTTATGCTTGTTAATTACGATTATATCATGTCTAATGTCATATATTCAATCGTCTTTATTGCTAGCATCATTAATAGTATGAGTAGCTAATTCCCTTATATGTTAGGATGAGGAAAACTGTAATAAAGGCATGATAGGATAAAGTATATTAGTTAATCTTGAATATGAGAATCAATCTAAGCATTATAATTGAGGTTAGTCGAATGAGTGCACGCAGGAGACTAGCTAGGTAGTTAACCCCGACCTGGATCGAGAGATTGGAAGGGAAAGGCTTGCTTAGAATTGATAGGTGACTCCTAAGAGGGCGAGAGTTAATTAGGAAAATCCCTAGGGTGGTTTGAGACCGAGAGGAGAAAACCATTGCCCTTCTCATTGATAGATTGACTGACTTAGTTGGCTCGTAGATGCCGATATTGCAGTAGACCGAATCGTAGCATATTTTTCTTTTATCTGATTTATTTCTTGTTAACCTCTACCTTTATTTCTCTTCCCTTAAATCTTATTTAGTTTAGTTTAAAACCAAAACAAAACCCCCAGACTGTGACTGACAGACTTAGATTACATTTAGTTAATTTCCTCCCTGTGGAGATCGACCCTACTTCCGCTATCTTCTTTAGTTAGTAGACTTAGGCTTTTATTTTTGGTGTATAACGACTCGCATCAAGTTTTGGCGCCGTTGCCGGGGAGGCAATTTAATTTTCTGTTTATTTATTTCTGTCTCGTCTTAAGGAATTTCTAATTCCTTACGACTGTTCTTATTTTTCTCTCTATAGTTGTGTATGCGCAGGTTCCAAAGGCTCGAGTTAGTGGAAGCTGATTCAGAGCCCGAAAGAACCTTCTTACGCAGAAAGAGAGTGTTAGATAAGACTGTTCAGGAGGAAGACTTGAGTACTTCTGACTCCGTCTTCGACAGTTTTATTTTCGAGGAAGATTCGACTGTTGAGACTACCGTACCAGCGAAGATGCCTAACATTGCTAGTCACTCTGAGCCCACCGCTGCATGTATACCCCAGGGATTCAAACTTGCAACGGACGAAGATGAAACTTCTTTTGATCTTCGTCCGTCTTATATCAAGCTTGTTCAGCAGGACAAGTTTAAGGGTGTGGCTAGGGAAGATCCGAGAAAGCATATGAAGACTTTTGCTGATTACTGCTCTTCTATTCCAGTTTCTAAAGGGGTGACACAAGACAAGATCAAGGAGGTCTTGTTCCCTTTTTCTCTTACCGACAATGCCAAAGATTGGTTGAAGAATCTGAATAGAGAAGAACTTGGCATTACTGACTGGACTACACTTGCACTAACCTTCTACAAGAATTATTTTCCACCACAGAGGACGAATGCTTTGAGGGGTCAGATTACAAATTTCAAGCAAACAGTTCATGAAAATATCTATGAGTCCTGGGATCGATTTAAGATGCTAGTGAGGTCTGTTCCTCACCATGGGTTCGAACAATGGTTTTTATGTAACCAGTTTTACAACGGGTTGTATGATGATCATCGAGCTATCTTAGATGCCACATCGAACGGGAGATTCCAGAAGGAGATAAATGATGATAAGGGTTGGAAATTGATCGAGGAGATGGCAACCCACTGTGTTGAATATGGTAATCCGCAAAGTGGTACATGGACAGTAGCTAGTGTTGATTCTGACGGTCTGGATGCTAAATTTGATAAACTGAATGCCAGACTTAACAAATGGGAGAAGCAGGCTCCAGATAACCAGCAGACGGTTCATTTGCTGCAGTGAGATGAAGTGATCACTTGTGAAAGGTGTGGCGAAACTGGTCACACGGCTGTAGATTGTCTTGCAGAAAAGGAGCAAGTTTGTTCCTTTCAACAATATCGTCAAGGGACTGGTTACTATAATCAGGGGAATATCCATCCCAACTTGAGATGGACGAGCCAGAATGTCCTAAATTCTACTACTCCACCACAGCAGCCGACTTATCAACCGCCGCATAAGCAAGGATTCCAAAAAATCCAGTCTTCACAACAAGCTAGTTCCTCATCTAGAGGAATTTCAGAAGTTGGAGAGCTAAAGTCGATGATACAAGCTTTAGCTACCCAATTGAGCAAATCTGATCAAGCAACAAATGCTACCATTAAACTCTTGGAGTCGCAGATTGCTCAGTTGGCGGGAGCTAGATCGATTAGGCAACCTGGCCAGTTACCGTCCCAAACCGATAAGAACAAGGAGACACTGAACATGATCACTCTGCGAAGCGGTCTCGCTTATGACAGTCCTGGTGGTACCGTTGCTGATATCCCTGGTGCGCATTCCAATGTTTTGAAGGCTGATGATGATATTGTGATCGATCGAGGAGTTTATTCTAGTCGATCGAATGATTTGAAGGGAAATTCACTCGATCGAGAGGTTGCTGTTCCTCGATCGAGTGAATCAGAAAGATAGAAGCTCGATCGAGAAGGTTCAGTTGATCGATCAAGTACTTTGACTGATGATGCTGCTCGATCGAGCAGTTTGAGTTCCAAGAATGATCGATCGAGTGACATCGATACTTGATCAATGGGTCCTAATGAGCGAGAAGCTCGATCGAAGGGGTTAAGCAAGCGGATGATTATTATCGCGATTGTCAAGGATACGCAACGTGGATCACCTGACGTTCCAGTTCCGTTTCCCGGTCGGTTGAAGAAGGCTAAGGTCGAGAAGGAGTTTGTTCGGTTCGCTGACATTGTACGCGATCTTAAGGTGAATGTTCCATTTGCAGACCTCTTATTAAAGGTACCCTCTTACTTGAAATTTATGCGTGAAATTGTTTTACGTAAGAGGTCAGTCGATACTGTAGAGACTGTAGCTTTGACTGAGGAATGCTCCGCGTTCCTCCAGAACAAATGTCCACCTAAACTCTCCGACCCAAGTAGCTTTTCCATACCGTGTCATATAGGTACCTATCTTATAGATAATGCGTTATGTGACCTAGGAGCTAGTGTTAGCGTCTTACCTTTGTCTTTAGCCAAACGGTTAGGCTTCACCAAGCTTCAGTGTACCAACATGACGGTGCAAATGGCAGATAGGACCTTGTCCCGACCTTTAGGAGTCATAGAAGATGTACCTGTGCAAATAGGGAGATTCTTTATCCCGGTCGACTTCATAGTATTGGACATACCTGAGGATTCTCACACTCCCATCATTTTGGGAAGACCGTTCTTGCATACTGCGCAAGCGGTTATTGATGTCGGGTTACGGACATTAACTTTTCAGATAGGTGGGGAGAACCTAGTTTTCTTCTAGTCTCGTGCTAGTAAAGGTCTCATGCTTGTTTCACCATGTCACGCGCTTCCCTTAGCTGACATCACACCTGATTTGTTTATGCATGACAAAGCTTCGGTTCCTATCGAGCCTATAGCTCCCGTTTCTGATATTCCTATTGCTACCGTAACACCTCCGCCCCAGCTTGGGAGCGAATTGGAGGAACGCGCTGTTGTGTGTTGTCTTACAGATAATAGATCAGCAGCATTGGAGCTGAAGAAGGGAGAGCCATGTTCGCGTGATGGTATCAAGAAGAAGTCCAAGAAGGACAAAGGAGTTCGCACATATTCGAGTGATTCGGAAGTGGAGCTAGACTCCAAGAAAAGATCGTATGTGTGGGAAAAGAAGTCGGAAATTACCGCAGCTGAGGGTAATTCCGCAAGTCAAAGGCCTGACGGTGGCCTTGTCACAAAACTATTTGGTTATTAGCCGGGTTTGCAACCCCGTGCAATTTGTAAATAATAATTTATTGCGTTTTCGTTAGACAATTAGACAATTAGACTATTTACTTAGATTAGACGTTACATTATAATCCGTAGTTTAGATAAACAATTTACTTTTCCTGTTAGACATTTTTTGGTATTTTTTTTTTGGGTATCGTTTTGTATCGTTTTTGCAGGAAAAAGAAGCGGAAATCAATTGCTAAAAGTCGGAGGCTAGCTCAAGAGGAGGAGAGGGACCCGACGTATAGGGTGGAGATAGAGGAGACTGCTGGGAGGAGGTGATGTTAGCTCCCCAGTTTGATGCTGGTTTGGGGAAGCTGTTGTTTTGTGAGTTTTTCTGTTTATTTTTTTCCATTCTTTGTATATATTTCATCCCTTAGGAACATGAATTAGGTTGTGTTTCCCTTTCCCTTATATGCTGTTGTGCTGTAGCCAATGAGGAAATTGTCTGTTTTGGTTTGGGGAGGTGTTTTGCATCCTTTTGCGTCTGCATTTGCATTTGTATTGCATGCACGTTTACAATTCATGTTAATTAGAAAAAATTTGAAAAAATCAAAAATATCACGTTTATTTTTGCTTATAGTCGAGTCGGATTGGAGTCTTGTTCGTGATGAAATTGCACTACAAGTCTATTTTATGCTATTCCTTGCACCATTCTTGACTTACTTAGTAAAATTGAAGTAGTGAACTATTGAATTTTGTCTTGGAATTTAAATTTGACTATTAGACTTGACTCAACATTTTGGCAAACTACTTATATATTCTGAGTTTTAGAGCCTATAACTGGTGACATTTATGACCAGTTCATCTAGGAATGAGAGTAGTTACTCCCCACATCTCGTGTCGTTTGCTTGTATATGAACTTTGATTTCTTATTGCCTGCACGCATTGGGTTTGTGGTCGGTATTACGTGTTTTGAGAATATTTGCATCTCCCTTTTCCTCATTTTACCCCATTAACTCCACATAAAGCCATATCTGCCTGTTGCCCTTAACTACATTCTAAACTGAGCCTACCTTTGCCGAGCTAGTTTAGTAGTCCAGGTATATTTTACTGTTGTGTCAGTTTTTGACTCGTTTTCATTGATTGGAGTGGGTATTTGCGAGAAAAAGAAGAGATGTGATGAATAGTACCTCGATCGAGCAGCTTTTAGCTCGATCAAGCAGATGTTGCTGTATGTTACCTTAATCGAGTGACTCATTTCACTCGATCGAGGGGTTTTTCCCTCGATCAGCCAAGAAAGAAAAAAAAAAAGAAAGAAAATGAAAAATGAAAAAAATTTAATGAGAAAAAATAATCGGCTGAAGTTTTTGTTATTTACACCTCCTATGCTTATTATTATTTGTCGAGATGTTTTATGGGATTTGTGTTGTATATGCCTAGATATGTTCAGGCATCGAGCTTAGTTTTTGATAGTTGGAAGAATGGAACGAGTTCTATTACGGTCTTGTTAGGAACTAGCTTGGCTATTTACCCTCACATTTCCATTAATTGTTTTGCCCCTTCTTACCAATTAGCCTCACATATACATATTTTTGCAAATGTTCGGCACGTGATAGTCCTTGAACGGTGGTTATGCGTGTGTACGGTGCTTGAATCATCTTTCATATTAGTTAGCGATGCATGTTGTGTCGGTCGTAGTCTAGGTGAGTGACTATATTTTCTTCTCTCTTTCTTATACATATTTACTTACCATTTGCTTGTTGAGAGAAGAGTGACCCGTGAGAGTCCGAATTTGGTTGAGTCTTGCAGGGTCGAAAGTCTAATTTATTTCCAAGATTGTATAAATTCGTTCACTTTCGTATTAAGTTTTGTAGCGATTGAATGAGTGCATTAAACGGTTTGGCATTGACTTGTAGCTAGCTCTGAGACTTACTCCATTCCCCTAGGTTCAATTAGTTCCATATATCTGCATTTAGTTTGCTTGAGGACAAGCAAAGGTTTGGTTTGGGGAAGTATGATGTGTGTATTTTATATAGACTTTTTAGTCCATTTATGCACGCATTTCTATGTCATTTAGGTGATATTATGTCACTATATGCCCCTATTTGGCTACTTTGTACTTTCATTACCATTTTGTACGTACAAGCTGCGTAGTATCGGAAACCGAGCCAAAACAGTCCACTTTGCATGCATTTAAGAGAATGGAAGGAACAGAACAGAAGCTCTTGCATGGGAAAGCGTGAAACCGCTCACAATCAAGTCTAAAGCCACGACCAACACTATATGCTAGGCCAGAGGACCTCGACCGACCATATCTTTGGTCGATCGAGGGGAGTACTGATGAAGAAGACTCGATCGAGTGACTCTCTACTCGATCGAGAGGATTTGTTGCTAGAGAAGACTTCGATCGAGCTGTCATCTGCTCGATCGAGGGGTAGCTGTTGAAGAATTGGTCGATCAAGAGGATGAAGTCCTCGATCGACTGATATTCTCGAATAAAGGCCTCGATCGAAGGGGATTTTCCCTCGATCGAGTGAAATCTGTCACGGGCCTTAAGTCCGTAGACTAATTAGGTTAGAAGTCGTGTTATGCATTATATAAGACTCTTAGTTCGTCATTAATGAGGGGATTGTCGACTACTTAGCAGACACTTATCATTCACCATTAGTTTCTGAACTTTCTTAATCTTTAAGTTTATATTCGGGTTTATTATCGACGCGGATTTGTTCTTTACGCCGGATTTGCTAAGATTGTAAACTCTTTTCTCTCCTTTATTCTTAATCTTTGTTCTAGTCTTAATTACTGTTTTACCTTTCTTAATTGCTGCGTTATTGTTCTTTATGCTTGTTAATTACGATTATATCATGTCTAATGTCATATATTCAATCGTCTTTATTGCTAGCATCATTAATAGTATGAGTAGCTAATTCCCTTATATGTTAGGATGAGGAAAACTGTAATAAAGGCATGATAGGATAAAGTATATTAGTTAATCTTGAATATGAGAATCAATCTAAGCAATATAATTGAGGTTAGTCGAATGAGTGCACGCAGGAGACTAGCTAGGTAGTTAACCCCGACCTGGATCGAGAGATTGGAAGGGAAAGGCTTGCTTAGAATTGATAGGTGACTCCTAAGAGGGCGAGAGTTAATTAGGAAAATCCCTAGGGTGGTTTGAGACCGAGAGGAGAAAACGATTGCCCTTCTCATTGATAGATTGACTGACTTAGTTGGCCCGTAGATGCCGATATTGCAGTAGACCAAGTCCTAGCATAGTATTCCTTTATCTGATTTATTTCTTGTTAACCTCTACCTTTATTTATCTTCCCTTAAATCTTATTTAGTTTAGTTTAAAACCAAATCAAAACCCCCAGACTGTGACTGACAGACTTAGATTACAGTTAGTTAATTTCCTCCCTGTGGAGATCGGCCCTACTTCCGCTATCTTCTTTAGTTAGTAGACTTAGGCTTTTATTTTTGGTGTATAACGACTCGCATCAATCCTTTAGGCCCTCTACTTTTTGCTTTAGTTTTGCATCCCTTGGTGTGCAAGATCAGAGACTCTTTTGACCTGAGTCTGCACGCTTGGTACTTAGATGATAACACTATTCTTTGGGACACTTTGGTTGTGGGTAAGGTCTTGGATCTGATTATGGAGGATGGCCCTCGATTTGGGCTTCATCTTTATGTTGATAAGACCGAGGTCTTTTGGCCTACAAAGGACCCTAGGATTCGGCTTCCTGGTGTTTTTCCCCCTCTATTGCTCACCGTTTGCGTGGTGTCACAGTTCTTGGTGGGCATGTCTGTCTATACCCTGTTTTCGGAAGCGACATTGTGGCAAAGAGAGTGACTACGACCATAGAGCTTATAGATTTTGTCGCGAGGATTGATGACCCGCAGTGTGAGTTGCTTCTACTTTGAGCTTGTACTGGTATTTCCAAACACTATTTTGCTTTGCGTCCTGTTCTCCGTGGGTATTTGGTTCGGCCCAACTTTCTTTTGATGCAACACTTCATTCTAGCTTGGAACGTATTATTAATGCGTCTGGGCCTGGTTTCGGGGATTGGCAGTGGCAGTTTGCCATATTCCCTTTTCATTTTGGTGGACTCGGGGTTTATGCTGCTGGGGATGTCCTACATTATTCCTTTCTGGCAGTGGTAGGTTTGGAATTGGTAAAGGACCGCCATTAATTTTACTTTACTAATTGGGTTTACAACCTTCTAGGTAAGGGTGAATCCTTATTAACCATTGCATATTGATTGGATGTGTTTATGGTTTCTTTGTGTTAGTTGGTATTTGTTTTGTTTGGAGGTCTTGACACCATCTTATTCGGGACAAGAATGGTATCGTTGGAATCTTTGGTTGTGTCTGGTACAATTGAGAGTTGGATATATATGGCATGTGATGATCCATATGATATTTCGGGTCATATTGGGGAGCAATGTTACATACATCTGCTATAATGATTGATGCTGGATGTGGTTGCTTGTAGGAGAATGGACGCAAACGAGATGGTCTTCACTTAGTAGCTGAGTAGTTTATAGATGGACTTCACTTTAGACTCTTTAATTACTCATTTATACTAGGCCATAGAAGTGAATCTGGTTAAGTTGTACTCCCTTCGTCCCCGTCATTTGTTGTCCTATTCGGTTTTTGGGTGTCTCGGTCATTTGTTGTCCTTCCTATATTAAGTAAAATTTTCCATTAGTAATTTTAACCTCCAATGAAACAATTTTACACTTGTCATTCACTAAGTATATGTGACAACCCTCGCGAATGCGGAAATAAAACATACAAGCATGTGATATAATTAGCGGAAATACGGTATTTTAAAAACTTTTATACATGCAAGATAGAAATACGAGGAGTGTCAAATATTACAAACCAAATAAAAATACCACAAGAGACGTAGTCTCTCAAAGTGTTAACAAAAGACAAGGTTATTAGCAACTAGCTAAAATCGTCTAGAGGTGTTTCATCCAGGGACAACGCCCGCTAGCTCACACCCGAACCCAAAATATCAAGCAAAAAGCCATCCAATCAAGCAACCTGTTCATCCATGAAAAACATGAACGCCACAGTCAGTGGGGAGTAACTCCGGGTTCTCCCAGCCATATCACATTAAACGTACATAAAAGGAAATACAAAAGATAAGCATGCATATATAGATATACATGTGAAATACGATAAAAATAGATAGGCAATTCAATATATAATGATAAGAGCATATGTAATACAAATCCGAATCCATCATGTTATACAAAGACTCGGAGAAGACACTCTTAGGCAACCGAATACGCTCACTAGGGCTTGCATCTCACCGTTAGCGGTATAAGTTTGATAAGATTGAGACTCGACAAACAAACCATGTCAAGTCATCGAATGACCATGAATATCAATCATGTAATCACCCATCCACACATAACAATGCAATGACGATGCCCAATCATGCAATGACCATGAATAAAATCATGAAATCACGCATTCAAGAACAACGACACAAAGACGACCTCTCTCACGGTAAATGAAACGTACTAGCACCGTGTACATGGCAAGTATGATTAATGGGCATCCACGGGAGAAAAGCCTTCCCTGAACGCATACACGATTCAATCCATTTCGTATATGTAGACTAATGTCCTCCTGGTAGAACGACGATAACAATACGGTTCCTAATCTAAACCTGGCCAGATTCTCGGAATACACGTTTTCCGATTCGACATGCGATGACGTTTCGCATCCAAGACTCGGTCAATCATAGACGCTGAGTACCCCAAATTCGGTAGATCAATTCACGAAAGAGGCGGAAAAGAGCACAAGCCTCATAACAAGCGGTACGCTACATGCAAATAACACCACCTCGCAAGTACACAACATTTGACGGCCGGGTCGATCAACGCAATGCGTTCAACTCCCAACAACGTCGTCGTATGCCCACTAACACATGCATTTAAGCAGTAGGATACCTCTCCGTTCCGACATTCCAGCCTTACGAACGGGAAGGTAGCCAAGGGAATGAGAGTACAAAGCACAAGACAAAATAGTGCTCAAACCGTATCATTTGTAAAAACCGACTCAAAGTGGGAACATACCAAAAACCGTCACAAAACATGAGAATAGGGAATCATATAAGTTTAAATATGATAAACATGAGTCAATACATGATACATAAGCATTAGAACAAGTTTATGAAGCATAATGAATAAAAACATAGATCACCTCTCCAAAACAACGTTGTTTGGAAACCAACGAAAACAAGGGTCCACTTCAAACGGTCATAACTAGAGTTCTAGACATGAAAAGAAACAGAAATTCCAAATGGAGGTGATAGCTTATCCTCTTACGGTTCCAACGGGATGTCACACGCCCAAAACAAGCAAGTAACGAAGGAGATATGATCATTTTACGAAAAGGGGTCAGTGCAGGAAAAAATTCTGTCGGCAGCGAGTGACGCAGCCTGCGTCACCACGACGCAGCCTGCGTCCTATTCGGACAGGTATGAGTCACACAATCTCCACAATTTCACTTAAGGCATAACACAAATATCATCTATCATCACAATTCATCAATTCTCATATCAATTATCAACTAACAACAACCATCATCAACAACACGATTCCTAAGATTACTAATCATATTCTAAATACGATTTCTAACATGGAAAACACATTAAAACACGTAAATGATATCGAGTAACCCTTCACCATTACTTTTTCGCGTCTTTAAACGGTTTCTAAACCTTCCTAGTCTCCACCTACTTACAATTAGATAATAAAAGATGAATATCATTCACCTTGAGAAAGACGGATAATTTAAAAAGCGAGATAGACGGTAATTTTATTACCAATACGGATAGAGGAAGCTAAGAGGGGAAGAATAAGACGAACTTACAAGAATTTGAACAACAAACGAAGGAGTAGCGACGAATCTAAACTTGGAAGAATATGGAGGCTAGGTTTTGGTGTTTATGGTGAGGAAGAAGAAGATTGAGTTGTGAGGGAGTTAGGGTTATGAGGGAGTATATGTAGGGTGAGTAAGTGGAAAAGTCAACGAAAGTCAAAGACGGCTCAAAAGTCAAGAAAAAGTCAAACACGGCTTAAGACGGGATTCACTTGAAATCTCGCGGAAATTCCAAATACGAACTCGGAAATTCTAAATTCGACTCGGAAAATTAAATTTACGATTAAAACTAAAATTCGCTGAAAAGTATCCGTAAAATATTTTTACTAGAAAAATAGGGTACATTTCCGGGTGTTACAGTATAACCACAAATGGTCCCCTACTCTTTTCTTGGTCTTTGTCACAAAATAAAAGGACAACAAATGACCGGGACAGTGGGAGTGTTTAGTTTTGGTTAATAACAATAAAGTATTGTTTGATTGTTCAATTTGGTATTACGACCACGGTCCGCCGGGACGGTAACGCCGATAGTTGATTGAGAAAGTCTACTTAAGGTTCCTGGATAAATGAGTGTGCTGCATCTACTTTTAAAACATTGATTTTTAAGTCATTGATGATTGAGGTGTTGATCGGAATAGTTGCGCATACGCAAGTTTTTCATTGAGAGGTTGTCACTTTTACTTTAGTAACTTCTGTGAACTCCGAAGATAAAAAAAAAACAAGAGGCAGTGAGTAAATCATCTGCTAATTCTAAATATTATCGTAACTTCTCACCACATCATTGAAATAACCTCTAAAAATATGTGTTCTATCGATACAGGTGTAACGCCCCCACTTTCCAAAAAGCCTTTTGCATGACCTTACTTAGGAAATAGAGATGCCCACCATCTCGGTTTCCCGAGTTAGGATATATCAAATAGACAAAAAAGAAAAATATAATCATAATTACAGTTGTCCTCATTACAAGAAATCTAAGTACCAAAAAAGTGTAGCAAGTTCGTTTCAAAATTCTTAGACTCAGCGAAAGTAAAGTGGTCGTCGACTCGTTGCTTCCTAGCTATCTCAATTATCCTCGAATAACACTTGCTAGACAGCCTTCTCACCATCCCCTAATGGATCACCGCAGTTACACAACAAAGATGGGGTATGCACACTTGCACAATCCACAACAACAATACAAACAATATCACAGTCACAACAATGGATCAATCATCATCCCCAAACTCTGGTACCGTGTTCTCATCAAAACGATAACCTTTGCTGGTACCAGACTGCAAACCTGGATAATGTACCTCTTATCGGATTCCAATCACAATGGGTGATCCCTACCGATGCTAGACAACAACACTGGACATCAAAATCCTTACTCATCGCAACGATCATTTCCGGCTCGTTAATGTGCATATCCTCTTTATGACGGGAGTCACAAGTGGTGAAAGGTGTAGAACTATCTCCCGAAAATTGACCACCAATATCAATCGTAACGGGTATCACAACGAATGTCACAATAATTATCTTCAGTCATCACAAACATCAATATCAACAAGCATTAATATACCAATATAAAATTGTATTGAGTAGGGAAACCCTACCTGTAGCGATCCCGCACGAATCCATCAACCGTTACATACAAGCACACAAGACCGTCATTCCAAGCCTACAACAATGGTACACTTCTACCACAACTATGGCCACTAATGTCAATAACAACTATGAGGGTAGTTACCCCACCTGATTTGATTATTCATCCCCCTTATTGTCGTATCTCAACCTGTCATCGCGCTCCCATGGTTGTATAATACAGTGGCGGACCTAGGATTTTGGTACAAGGGGTGAGACAACCTGACAGGGTTGTCGCATACCCTAATCAAAGATAAATAACCCAAACTAGGCTAACAACAAATTAATGTAATTAGGGAAGTAAGGGGTCGATCTCTTGGAGACGGGAGATACTTGTGAATAGTTATGGTTAGAACTCAATCGTGTACGATTGGCAAATGTTTGTCACTAATTAATAAATGCTATAATAAAAATGATAACAATACAATAAAAAAAAGGATCCATGGATCGAGGTTCACATGCTAATTAATTTAAAAGCAAAGTTGATTACGGGTTTAGAAAAATCATAGTTGTCCAAGTCTTTAAATGGTATATTCCTTTCGGATTCGTACCGACTTTTTAACGGGTCCTAACGTCTTTTCAGCCTTGCTAGGTCATTAAACTATTCTTGCCAGTCCTTTAATTTTCATCTCGACTCTCGCCCTTGAGACGGAAATTGACAAGTATAAACAATTGATTAAGGCCTTAAATCAAAGTTTGTTTATCATGAGAATCAAACCAAAAATAGAGACAACTAAAACAATTCTACCCGGAATCAATTTATACTTATAAGTTAATTAGACATGTTAACCCTTCCCCTAGAACAAAGATTACTTATGCATGATTAACAATGAAAGGGAAACTATGATTATAAAACTAAGAATGGTAAACATGATAAATGAAATACTAAAAGAAAATGAAACTATAATGTAAAAACAAGAATAAGGATTACCGGAAAGGATGAGCAAAGATTGAAATGGAATAGGAACTTGAATAGGAAAATGCAAACTCGGAAACTAGAATTCCAATACAAGTAAACAATTACAATTGATGAAGGAAACTTATGACTAAACTATACTAAGAAAACTAGATCTAAAACTAAAACTACTAAAACTGGAGAAAAGACAGAAAAAACTAAACTAAGAGAGGAAGTGTTACACCCAAGCCCTCAAATTTGCGGAAAGATAAACAAGTAATTTAATAAATAAAAGATGAGAATACGTTTCTAATAGGTTCACTTTAGTGAAAATCGGTAAATTTTAAAACCAGAACCTACTATTAAATATATTCATCATAACAAAGGTGTCTTAAATAAAAAGTTCATAACAAAAAGAAAATAATATTATACATAAGAAATATCCAAAACGGGAGACATATCTCCCGTATAAATACGGAAATAAAAGAGTGTATAATAATATACAATCTAAGAACCGAATATAGGTCCAAGGTAAATACTTCGCTCGCTAGCTCGTCAATGGACCCAAGTATGCATCACAAACCTGCCAACCGCATTAAATATAAACACGGAAGCCACAGTCAGTGGTGAGTAACTCCGAGTTCTCCCAGCCACGAAATGTCGAGTTTAATAAAACATGAATAACATAAAAGAGATGTATATGGAAAATACAAAACCTTAACATATACGATATGCTTTTCATGTTATGAAACAATTAACTAACATATCACCTATCATATGAAAGCTATCATGTGAATCTGTTAACAACCTATAACACGAGGTAGGGAAGCTGGTATGCTGGCTCAGAGGTTACATTTAAAACATGGCCCTGATACACTCAAACCCTACTCATACAAGATATCATGTGAATCAGTTAACAACCGGTAATCCAAACTCTATCAACCTTAGCCGGCTTGCATCTCACCTTCTAAGATTCATAGAATCATACAAACATGAAAGACCAATACTTCTACAAACATGCATAAGTTCCTAGGACAGTCAATAGACGACTTCTGTAACTCGAGGCTATACCACAAGGTAGGAAAACATCCTAATCCTAGACTGATCAGACCTAGCGACAACAGCTATTCCATTCCCCGTCCCATGACATAACCGTACATGAGAAACTCTACTAGGCGACCCCCTAAGCAGAGATGGCTAGTACTTAAGCTGGCTCCATTCCCAAAGTGGATTAGGCAGCCATGCCCGGCTTGGTATCAAAAGGCCCAAGCCAGTGACACAAAAGCTATCAAGCGGTAAACTCCATATGCTCGTTAAAGATAGTACGGCCTATCAATGTCATGGTCCAAGATACTCATTTAGAATTAGAATGGTCAAGACGCCATATACTCATAATTCTCTATGGGTACTTAGTCAACACGACACCAACCATATAATTAAACAGTCACGGGAAAAACTTCCTATCATGTGACTAATTGCATATAAATCATATTCAAATAACATATCGCCTCATATCTACTAAGGCTAATTCATTAATTAAATACAACCTTACTTGAAGACAAATCCCCGACCCGAGTCCCGCGACGGGTCATCAGTCAAAACGGGGCTGACTAGATCTTAGTTTGACCAAACCCGTTTGGTCAAACCGGCTAGAAACAGAGTCTTTACCAATTAGACTTGAACGCAAAAATCATCATATTCATTACATGTTATTTTATTAAAACTTCTAACATGTGAATTATTAAATCTTACGAAAACCCGCATGACTTAAAGTATATCAAATTAAACTATAATTTCGTATTATAATTTCTAACATGTGAGGAATTATAATATTATGAAAAATACTTTTAATTAAATAATTTACTTATTAAAATTTCCCACTTGCTAAATATTACAAAACACGATAAATTAACACTAAACTCAAAAACCGTCACAAGACTAAAAAGGTGACTCATGGGCTGATTTGGGCCGGACCTAACACGGGCCTGGACTGGGCCCACGGGCCTGGTTTGGGCTGTTTTGGCTTTTTGATCGACTTTACTAAAAACCGTTTCATAATATTTCCCGCATGCTTAACATATTTAAAACCCGTCAAAACAACAACAAAACAATCAAGTATCGACACAAGACCCAAGGACCATACCCGACCAAATCCAGACCTGGCTGGACCGGCCTGAACCGGCTGAACCAGGCCTGAACCGGCCGGTTTGGGCTGGTTTTCAGACCACCTTACACGGCCACTTCCACGGCCAACACCACCACAAATCCAAATAAATTCTAACATGATTTTAATTAACAACAACCATTTTAACAACCAATTTAACCATCAATCATACAAAACTCATGGTTATAAATAAATCATACCAATATGTCAAGAACACCAAACATGCTATAAATTCATAAAACATAATAATAACAACTACTTAGCATGTCACTAACTAAAACCGCAAGTAACAATAATATGAACAAAAACTAAAGGTATGTGACATTAATTCGTCGAGTAAATCGGAATCGTTACCTTAGCTAGCAAAATCAATTAGCACCAAAAAAAATAAGAAGTATAAACCCGTCTACTAATCTTCACCCAAAATATACGAGTCACCAAACTCGTCTTCAAAATCTTCCCCTATAAGAAATGACAAGAAAATATTATTAGAATTAAAACTTGATTTTCCATAATTAAAGTGTTGAAAACGATTTTGTCGGAATTGAAAATAAACCGTACTTGAAGATGGAGAGCGAAGAGGAGATTCTAGAAATATAAGTTAGGACGGATTTGAATAAGAAATGAAGGTTTTGTGACGATTTTGCTCAAGAACGACGAAGAACGATGAAGAACGACGAAGAACGATGAAGAACGATTTAAGAAAGTATTAATTAGATCTTAAGTTGATTTAGTGTAAAATGAAAAGATAGTTAGTGAGTAAGTGTGGTGTGAGCCGTGTACATATAGAAGGATTATGGAGTCGGGTTTTGAAATTGTTGTTACGGGATTGACTCGGGTTTTATAATTATATTAAGGTAATTAATTAGATATTATTAGGTTTAATAATAGTTTAATGAAATATCTAGATATTAATTAGATATTATGTTATTGTAATCAAAAGAAAGGAAAATATCTAGTCCTATTAGAGGGCAAAGGAGCCGTGTGGTATGGTGATAGTCGGGTCTGTTTTGTAAACGATTTGCGTAATTTTCGTTGACGGATCGATAAAGTTACAAATATCTTAGATATTAATATTAGTTTAATCAAAAGAATGAAAATATCCAAAGTGAGTGGAAAAAGATGACATGGGCGTGTGACTCATGCCAAAGTCGGGTTTCGGGTTTGTTTCGGGATTTAAGATGACTCGGGAATAGTTAAATGACGTTCGGGTTAAACCGTAAAACCTTCTCTTTAATTCCGAATAAATTCAAAATAATTATATTAAATTATCATAAATTCAAATAAATCTTAATAAAAATAAATTAAATTTATTATTTTTCAAAATAAAATTTCGGTCTTTAAAATTACGAGGTGAGTCGGGAAAAGTCAACGAAAGTCAAAGTCGACTTAAAAGTCAAGAAAAGTCAAAGATGACTTAAAAGTCAAGAAAAGTAAATGACGACTTAAAAGTCAAGAAAAGTCAATGACGACTTAAAAAGTCAAGAAAAGTCAAAGACGACTTAAAAGTCAAGAAAAGTCAAAGATGACTTAAAACGGGATTCTCATGAAATCTCGCGGAAATTCCAAATACGAACTCGGAAATTCCAAATACGACTCGAAACAATAAATTCTATTTTAAAACTTAAGTTTGCTGAAAAGTATCCGTAAGATATTTTACTAGAAAAATTGGGTACTTTTCGGGTTGTTACATAAAACGTGGACCACACAGATTGGTGATGTGGCGCAGTGTGATTAGCATAGGGAAGATCACACGGATTGTCAACATGGGTTGGATTAAGGGTTAGGATCAAATACAACGAACACACAAGAAAACAACCATATTTTACCTAGTCAATAACAACCCCCACAAAAAGCGGACCAGCTGAGCAAAACTTGCAGGAGGGCTCTCAAAGAGCCGTTAGGGTTTATACACGTTATAAATAAAAGAAAGCAAGGGATAGCAAGACATTCACTACTCACCATCATACAACTTGAGCAACGTCAATTTTCATACTAATTACTCTTATTTATTTCGTTACTTGTCGTTTTTAAGTCCAAATACATTCTACCCCAACAGCAAGTACCACCTTCATTTTAGTGCATATAGTTGGATGGATTCCGACTCCCCCCGCGGTTTTTCCCACATTGGGTTTTCCGTGTGAATAACTTCTTGTGTCTTTACCTTTTTTTCACATTTACTTTCCTCTTCTTCATTTTGCACTAGTAAAATAGCCACTTTGATCCACCTAACTTAAGTCACATAATTAGAAAGTTTTTACCAAAATGGTTTGAAACCTATCGTGGGCCGGGGCATAGTGGTTAATATCTGCAGTAAAAAAAACCTTATAAAACATGCCATGCTCTAATTCACCAAACACCAGGGGTTCTACCATGCGACCCTCAATGGGACAACCACAGCCATCATCAAGAACCACCAACATTCCACGCAGTGCAGGCCAAATTATCTCATTCAGTCTTCTAAAAGAGACAACAAGCAAGCCAGACCAAATTTCCAAAGCCACCAAGGGTGCCATATTCAGCCGGTCACAGTTTGAGGGAGTCGTCCACCTAGAGCCAAACCAGGTCCAGCAGGGATATCAGCCCGATCAGGAGCGAGATCGTGGCAAACCCCCATCAAACAGAAGGATTGGGAAAGCAACGTTATGACAACCCTCGCGAATGCGGAAATAAAACATAACAAGCATGTGATTTATATAGCGGAAAATACGATGTTTTTAAAACTTTTTACATGCTAAGATAAAATACGAGGAGTGTCAAATATTACAAACCAAAGTATGAAATACTACAAGAGACGGAGTCTCTCAAAATGTTATCAATGTCAAAGTGATTAGCAAACTAGCTAAATAACGTCTAGAGGTGAATCTTCCAGGCCAACGCCCGCTAGCGCACACCCAAACCCAAAATACCAAGCAAAAAGCCATCCAAGCAAGCAACCTTATCATCCATGAAAAACATGAACGCCACAATCAGTGGGGAGTAACTCCGGGTTCTCCCAGCCATATCACATTAAACGTACATAAACGGAAATACAAAAGTAGAAGCATACGTATATAAATATACATGTGAAATATGAGAAGAATAAATAGGTAATTCAATATATAAGAATATCGATACATGAAGTACAAAGTCGTAACCATCATATTATAGAAAGACTCAGGGAAGACACTCTTAGGCAACCATATACACTCACTAGGGCTTGCATCTCACCGTTAGCGGCATAAGTTTGATAAGATTGAGACTCGACAAACAAACCATGCCAAGTCATCCAAAGATCATGAATAATCAATCATATAATCATCCATCCAAACATACAAATACATTGACGACATCTCTCACGGTAAATGAAACGCACTAGCACCGTGTACATGGCAAGTATGATTAAAAGGCATCCACGGGATAAGACATTTCCCTGAACGCATACTGGATGCTACATTTTGTATATGTAGACTAATTTCCTCCCGGTAGAACGACGATAATAATACGGTCCTAGTCTAAATCTGGCCAGACTCCCGAAATCACATTTTCTGGTTCGACATGCGATAAACATTTTGCATCCAAAACTCGGTCAATCATAGACGCTGAGTACCCCAAATTCGGTCGACATTCACGAAAGAGGCGGAAAAGAGCACAAGCCTCATAACAAGCGGTACGCTACATGCAAATGACACCACCTCGCAAGTATACAACATTTGACGGCCGGGTCGATCAACGCAAAGCGTTCGCCTCCCAACAACGTCGTCATATGCCCACTAACACATGCAATTAAGCAGTAAGGATACACTCCCCGTTCCGACATTCCAGCCATACGAACGTGGAGGTAGCCAAGGGAATAAGAGTACAAAGCACATAGGAAATTAGTGCTCAAACCGTAACATTTGTAAGACCGACTCAAAGTGGAACATACCAAAAACCGTCATAAAACATGCGATACAAGCGAAGGGATTATCATATATTCGAAACATTAATATTCAATGTCAAACTCAAAAGTCAACAAAAGTCAAAGTCAAGGTCGAACCCGAGACCCGTCAATTGGAGTGGTCTACTAACAAATCATCAATGCAAGAATACTAAGTCCAAAGAGTCAAGGAAAGTCAAGGCGGAAACTAAAATTCAAAAGTTCGATTTTGGGAAAACTGGCAGCAAGAAACGCTGCCAGCGCCAGGCAACGCTGCCAGCGTCCTTGTGTGGCAGGCACGGATCACACGAATTTCACAATTTCACTAAGGCATAACACAAATATCATCTATCATCACAAATCATAAATTCTCATATCAATTATCAACTAACAACAACCATCATCAACAACACAATTCCTAAGATTACTAATCATATTCTAAATACGATTACTAACACGTAAAACACGTAAAACACGTAAATGATATCGAGTAACCCTTCACTGTTACCTTTTCGCATCTTCAATCCGCGTCAATGTCCTCTTCTATCAAGAAGTAGTCTTTGTCGGGGTCTTGGAGGTCACTACCTACAATTAGATAATAAAAGATGAATATAATTCATCTTTGAGAAAGACGGATAAATTGAAAAGCGAGAAAGATAGTAATTTATTACCAATACGGATAGAGGACGATGAGAGGGAAAGAATGAGACGAACCTAGGTGAATTTGAGCGAGAATTGAATGAGTAGCGACGATTCTAAGATGGATCAAATATGGAGGCTAGGTTTTTGGGGATTACTTGGTGTGGAAGAAGAAGTTTGAGTTGTGAGGGAGTTAGGTTATGAGGGAGTATATGAAGGAGTAAGTGGAAAACATGAGAAAAAGCCCAAAAACGTCTTAAGACGTAACTTACTCGGAATCTCGCGTAAAGTCCAAATACGAACTCGGAAATTCTAAATTAGTCACGGAAAAATTAAATTTACGACTAAAACTAAGTTTCGCTGAAAAGTATCCGTAAAATATTTTTACTATAAAAATAGGGTACATTTGCGGGTGTTTCAAACGTCACCCAAACTTGGCTCCTGCTCAGCCAAACCCCCTGCATACTATTCTCCATGGGATGGACGCTCTTTACGATGCTATCGAGGGTTTGAGGAGAGACAACAAGAGCATGAAGGAGAAGATCGCTGCCGTGGTGAATCAACAACCGACATCTAATCCCTAAAACACCCAGATATATGCATCAACCACTTTCCTTCCTCAGGCGGCACCCGGCACGGATCCAGGTCGTGTGATTACACAGGAACTCGTGACCCAATTAGATCTTGAAGCAACACCACTTACTCGAACCATGAGATTCGCTGGACAAGGAACCCATACACTCAAGAACTTTACACCCTCAGGCTACTAGCAAACCCTAGGTAACCCTGACACCCAAGCTCTTCTGGTGCTTCTTTCGTCTTTATCCTTTTCTTTTGTACATGTACACTGATTCAGACAACCGTCCATCAGTGGAGGCGAATGATCCACACTCAACCTATGCAGAGCGGAGCAACTTTCAAGCCCCATTAAAGAGGGCAGACCTATGGAAGAGCATCACATAGAGGTAGGTTCTTTGGCCGTGCCTCATGTTTGGGTGTTCAAAAAGAGGTCCGGACTGGCAAATCAGACCGACCTGAACCAGCCGGTCCGATCTGCGGGTTCCAAAAAATATGGTGGCCGGTCTCCGGTCTGGTCCACACTAAAAAAAATTTCAATTTTCCCTTTAAAATCTAGAACCGGTCTGGTCCAAACCCGAAAAAAACCCGGACTTCAAGGGTTCCGGTCCAGTCCGGTTCCGGTCTCTTCTTGACCGGTCCGGTCTCCGGTCTTAAGAAAAGTAACGATCCGGTCCGCGGGTTCATCTTGTCCTGTCTGATCCGGTTTTGGAGCGATGAACACCCCTATCCACAAGCGTTCCTAACCGTTTTGCAGGAACGGAAGGATTGGAGGAATAGCAGCTTCAAGAGCTAAGGGACGTGATACCACGCCCTATGGAGAAGGCTTCACCGAGAGCTCTGCGGACTCTCCTTTCTTGGACAACATTGCCCATATCAACGTGTCTAAGGGATTCAAACCTCCCACCTTGACGCTATACGATGGAACTAATGATTCACTGGACCACATCAACCAGTACAAGCAGAAGATGATGGTAGTCACCGCAACATGGCTTTGAAGGAAGTGTGCATATGCAAGGGGTTTAGATCTACCATATCAGAATATCGTCCCTCTAGTAGGGTTCAGTGGTGAAACCACAAGATCTCTAGGGAAAATAATTATCCGCACTTTCGCTGGTGGAATTAATAAACAAGTAAGATATTTGATTATTGATGGTCCATCTACTTATAATGTTATCCTTGGTAGGTCCTAGATCCATGAAATGAGAGTCCTTCCCTCATCGTACCACCAATGCTTAAATTTTCCAACACCTTGGGGAGTACAACATGTACAAAGAGACTAAGAGGAAGCTAGAGATTGTTACAAGGATGCACTCAACTCCACCGCCAACCCGCCAACATAGCATTTACAGAGCCAACATGTCTATGAAAAATACGTTTAACCCCCACAAGAGGAACTCGATCAAGATATCTTGGACATGTTGCACCCATAGCGGACCGTGCTGGTAGGATCAGATTGTACCGGGCAAATCCGCCATGAGTTACTCCAGTTACTCAGGAGGAACGCAGACTGCTTCGCCTAGTATAGACACCAAAAAAAGTCTCTACTAGCCTTACCGGGTACCCGATGATGAGCCAATCCTAAATGATTTATACGAAAATTGACAATGTCATAATTAACGGCTCTTTATGCTTATTTCTTCTAAACCGACTTAAGAATGATCTAAATCACCTTTGAACCTTCCTTTTTCATTAGTTCATTTCCATTTCATTTGGTACATTTTGTTAATTAGGTCGAGTGAATAAGGCAGCCCACATTAAAATCCACCACAATTGTCATGTATTGGATATCCAGTAGAATAAAATGGAAGTTTTTGGAACTCGAAGATGAAAAAAGTACGAGAGATGAAAAAAGAAACGTTAAGACGACACTTCTTGTAAGGCGGATGATAATACTGGTCGAAGTGTAAGATATCTGCCTCCTTCCTTTTTGCGCACTTAGATACAACAACTATCTCAGTTCCCCTTGTGTTCCTTGCTACTCCATCCTTCTTGATGCACCTACAAAGAAAAAGTGAAAATTCGACGAAAGTCGAGATTCTATCCCTCGTGTAAACATTAGCTCTTGCTCGGCTCACTCCACTTTAGTTGCGTAAGGAAACCCATGATGCCTACTCTTCTTGTTTTTACTTTCCTTAACTGCTACAAATTCAAACTGAACCGGGGATACCTCACTAACTTAAGCAGAGACTTATGATATCCGCTTCTTTTTTTGTAATTTGAAATACAAATTGCACCTGAGCCACCTTATCATTCGTGAGGTCAACATCATGATATTGAACTTGCTCCTTAGGTAAAGGAGAAGAAATTGGAACTTCTGCTGGCCCTGAAATTTCATTCCGGGGAGTTCTCGTCTGGATGGTTTTAGGCATGAAGGCACGGACGCTCATGAAAGATATGGATCTAGGTTGAAAGAATTACAAATTTTTGCCTTGCATTAAATTCTCGTAGCTTTGTGACGAGAGATTTAATTTGTTTTTAGCTCGTTTTTGTTGGAAAAGGAAGAACTTGTGGGACTAGTCGAGGAAATGTTGGAGGTCTCAAACTTATCATCAGCTGGCAGCACTGGGTCTGGTTTATAAAGTTCGTCAAGGTCCATGGTATTATCAAGACTCTTGTGATCGCCGCCCGGGCTATTACCGGACGCAGTACAAACGACATTATTGATCGACTGCACGTTACTACAGGAAGCAATATCATACTTGTCAAGCACCATATCCGAAAAAAAAGGGTTTCTTACTTTTAGTGGAAGAGCTTAAGGGATCAAATAGAGGAGCAATTCTTTTCCCATTAGGATTAACTGTCAATCTGTCTACAACAGCAATAAGTTCACGTTTCAAATCTTTATTCTTCGAATCAAGTTGAATAGCATGCTCAAATCCTTTAGAGCGTCAGTAAGGAGATTTGCCTGCGAAAATGCTAACCGTCTACTATACAGGGCGTTCACATTACAGGGGTCAAATTTTAAAACGAAGTTGCAGTAACAACGGACTTAATTGTAACGCAAGAGTTTTAGTTCACACGCTGCAAGGTTGAGGACCAAGGAAAGGGCCAGGGTACCCAAAAACACCACCTATGAAGGAGGCTTAACCAAACAGTACCGAAGCCGCTAAGCCACCAGACCACGAACAAAGGTTGGAAAACAATTTTCACAAACGAGAAACCTGACTCCGACTCCAACAGGAAAAAAAAAATTCAATTGAAAAAGTGATTCATCAAGAGCTAGTCCAGCCCTTGAGATCTTAACAATTGACCAAACAAAGATTCCATAAGCTTAATTAAATGGAAATGACCAAACAAAAATTCCATAAGCTTAATTAAATGGGAAAGCAAATCTCAACATCATTCCCTAAAACAACAAGCTGCCTCTAACAATAAACGAAAATATCATCAAGAGCTCATAATAGCTCTAATTCCACAATTAAGAACAAGATGGAGAGAAGTTAGCACATGTCTCAAACTCAAAAGTTCATAGTGAAATCAACGCAAAGTTCATAGTGAAATCAACGCAAATCCATTAACCGTAAAAACTTTACACGTACTGTCGGTGTCGGAAATTCAAAACGAAGCCCGCAGATGAAAAAGAGAAGACCGACAAGAGGAGCTAAAAGAGAGGCAACTAAGCGCAGCTTGAGACGGAGTCGGAACAAAAGAAACAGAGATGGCAAAAACGGCAAAGGGAAACATCATGATCAAGTCGCCATGATCCCCGCCAGAGAGGCGGGAGAGCGGCTAAAAGAAAGCCGCCTCTCTGGCGGGACCGAAGGGGAAAGAGGTGTTAGGGAGGTGCGAGGTAGAGGAAGGACCAGGGTTTCTTCAAAGGGGATGGAAAAATATTAGGCCGGTTGTGTTATAAAATATTATTATATGGATGTTCATATCTTATAAGATACTAAAATATATTATCTTATGCAAACTCTACCCCTATTGTATGTGTATATATACCCCTTATAATGGAATAATAACATAGATTTGTCTGCCTTACTTTCTCTCTACCTTCTCTCTATAATTATCTTTTCCTTAGTTTCACAACACGTTATCAGCACCAGCCTAACCAATTGGGTAAAAAAAAAAATTATTATTCAAATATGATAATATGAAAGATTCATTTGCAAGTACAAAATCTACCAATTCAATACCATTATTCAACCGTAAACATCATGTGCTGGAACAAAGAAGCACCAATTCAACACCGTACCATTCGTCCATAGACAAAAACTAAAGTAAGTTCATTTTGACACTTTGATATTCAGGACTCCGTAGTCCGTAGATCATTATAATTTGTTAGAATGATTATAAATAACGTATTTATTAGCATCGACTACTATATGTTATTTAGCAGAATCGATTAATTAAAGGTTTCATAACACTTTTCTATATTGTGAATGCTTTTAATGTGTAACATTGATTAAATTGCCACGTGCTTATGAAACAATTTTCATTGATTTTGTAACATTGATTTCTCGATTGCTTCGATCAACTGTTGCATCAATATTTTGTTTATATTTAATTTATGTTTAGCTGTCCGTACAGTATCTATTAATTTGACGTAACATTGTTCTAATTAATACCATGAACTATGGGATACTCCTTAATTGCTGCGTTTGATATTCTTATGACACCGAGAAACGAAGAGTTCTTATTTAATATGGTAACTAAGTCAATCTTGTACAATAAACATATTATTGGACTTAGTTTTTGGCAAAGGACATATAATATAATTTTGGACCTGAATTTCCAAAGATTTATTTTATAAAGATGAGAAGATATCATATTACGACTTTGGCCTGAAGTTCAATGTTTAAAGGGACGAGAAGATATCATATTACAACTTTGGCCTGAAGTTCAAAGTTCAAAGATGTATAATAATTTAACATCGTCTCATCATTACAATATGTTCATATTGTGTAAGGTTAAAAGTGGCCAGAAGTCCACATGTAAATGCTAGTGGCCAGAAGTTCACAGCTGCAATTTATGAACCGTATTTGAGTTTTAAATGGATAAAGTGGTCTTTATTAAAGAGAAGATTATTTAAACTGATTTTTGTTCACCCGAAGTTGAACAATATAATGAGATTTGAAATTTGGTTCATTCTTTGAAGAGAATGTGACATCTCATAAAGACTATGCCTATAGCATAGATCGAGAACAAGGCATAATATTAAACCTAATATTTCGGCCTGAACTGAGGCTAATAATGTGGCCTTTCGTGAGCCAAGTAATGAGGCCTTTAATTAGCCAAATTCGAATAGTGAAGGAAAATATTTCATGAAAGGTCATGTTAGACTAATATATCTATGAGTAAAGAAAAATGAAATTCATATACGAGTTGATTGATGTTTGTTTTATGGCCTAGAGTTCATATTGTTTTAAAAAAATACTAAAACTATTACCAGAAGTTCATAGTGTTTACAAATACTGAATTATGACCTGAAGTTCATAATGTTTACAGATACTGAAACTGTGACCTGAAATTCACATTGTTGATCAATTCTCACATTTCATATAGTGAGTATTATTTGAGCATCAGAATTAAAAATGAACTCGGGATTATACATGAATATTTGCAAGATGAGATACTCTTAAGATTTGATAATCATATCCAATCAATTCAAAAATCATTCCCTGAAGTGAATGAGAAGTGAATGAGATATCATGTTTTAAGTATGAAAAATATTTATCATTCATACAAAGAATGTAGTCATGTAGACACATTATCGTGTTAATGCTTAAAACAGTATGCGTAGTATCTCGTATACAAGTGACATGTGATCAAATTATTTAATATTATGAAGAGAATGATCACTATAATTCGTTGAATTCACCTCCTTCCTTGAAGGGACAGATGAATTATTAATTGAGTTTAACTGAGATTATTCAAAGAATCAGTTATGATTTATATCCCTATAAAGAATCATTTTGATGTATGGTTTGTGTCCATACTACAAGAAAAAGCAATGTATTATCCCTGAAGGAACATTGTGTTACATGTTTAGTCTTGCCAATATAAATAAGACACCAGTTAGTGTCTTATGTCACATCTATTTTTATCTGGCTAGATACAACAAACTTAATTTGAAGTCGTATGTTTAAATGTTGTTAACTGGAAGTTTAGCACTGTAATTATAGTCAACTATAAATTTGGCACGTGATATGACATTGCTAACTAGAAGTTTAGCAAGATGAATAGTCCACTAGAAATTAAAGTGGCGTGTGATATATGTATTAATTATTCGGAAATTATTTATACACAGCCAAGTGCTTATAAAATAGCGTCATAAATTGTGGACGTCAAACTAAATAAAAAGTTGACATTAAATTGTTAAGATGTGACGATTGAGGCCATCCGGGTTCTTATTATACCCGTTTTGATAAACCTGGAGTTTATCCTAGAGAAAATATAAGTGCTGAAACTCTCTCGTGTAGAAATCTCATTAAAGGCAAGACACTACAGTGAGATTGAGTATATTTGATATTGGAGATATAAACATTACTCAGAAGTTTAATAAAGAACTATAATGTTCGTGTATGGATTGACACTCTATTGAATGGCTTGTAGCCACATAATGATTTTCTGAGTAGTTATTGTGATCAGAAATCACATTTTGATTATTACATAAAATCGTTGATCTCCTAAATTGGGCATTGTAATTCGGCACATTAGAAATCCAACTGCATTATATGTTACTCCCCGAAATATTTTGTTATTATACAAAAATGTCCATATAAATTCTCATCGGTGATATGAGAAATTTAGATCTAAGGTGGATATAATAATTTATTGCCCATTAAATCTATTTGTTATTGATAGTTTTTACCACCTTAGGGGGAGAATGATAAGTAAAAGCTGGTAAAAACAGACAAGTATGTTATCCTCAACTGAACCTGAAGTTCAACGGTTTGTTTTCAATATAAAATACATCAAATAGAGGTTCATAAAATTAAAAATGATGGCATTCATTTAGTTATGAAAATGTATTACGATACCAGTTTGATCACCTTGTCTAAATGTGACATTACATTGGGATTTATGATTTAATTATAGACAGATTAGCCCTATTTGTGGTATAGCGTGCTATAAATTAGTCATAGATATTATATGTTATGAAAATTGAAATTCTTGTCAATTTGAACAATAACTGCACATGGAATGTAGTGTACGTGGAAGTCATATCGGTTCACATATTTCAAATAATAAGAAAATGACAAGTATGAGCAGTTGGTACTCTTATGGAGTAAAGAAATTTGTATGTCCCTGAAGTGACATAAATATCTGAATGATAATAGATGGCTAATATAGAGAATAAATGGTACCCTATATATTCAGATATCACTAATCAGTACTGGCAATATCGCGAGATGTTGAAATTATATCGATATGGTTAAGGAACCGATATGCATTTGCGCGCGGAGTTTAATGGACTAGAAAATGAGGATATTATATGCAAGTCCTAATTTTGATTGTCGACATATAATCTTTGATTATAAATGAGCTCATGGACCTGAAGTCCATCTATTGACCTGAAGTCAATTGAAATTATGAATATTGTAAAAGAAACTGTACAAATTGCATTTTGAGTCATTATCATGTGCATATAGAGAGTAAGTTCAACATTGCATCTTAGTTTTGATATATACATTATTATTATTGCATTATTGTTAGACTATGTTGTTTAGAATTAGTTACATATCATTTGCATGCACATGATTAATTATCTTGTTCTACTTTGATAAATGTTTAAATGAGAAGTATATTTTACTCCTGCGAGGATATCTCCCTGAAGGAGCCTCTTATGAATGATCATCATTTGTTAAATGGTTGATCAATTGAGTTTTAAGAACTTGTGACGAAATATATATACTTCTACAATACGATTGAAAGATATCGTGATTAGTTCCAAACTGGAACATCAAAACTCCTTTAGAGTTTATTTGATGTCTCAACCTGAAGTTTGAGCATATGAGAATTGAGATCTGAATGAGTTTCTTGTTAAACACTTGAAATGAGTTTATGGTACAGAAGTATCATAACGATTGAAAAATAATGTAGTTAAAGTCTACAATGAGGATGTCAATCCAATGGTTTAACAAAGAAAATTACTGAAGGTATTTAGTGGATTATTGTTATCCAACAATTTGATTGCTTCTCCCGTATAGATCCAATATATGGATGATTGCTACACTCTTTTTCCCTTCGACTAGTTTTTTTTTTATCCCAACGGGTTTTTCCTATCAAGGTTTTTAACGAGGTAGCACTACAAGCGCATTATTGATACGCTATATTAATGATTGTTGAGATGACAATTGTTTTAGACATAATATTATGTCATGTTATGAGAACAATTGAACTTATTTTCTCTCACTATTTGGTGTATTACCTAAAATGAAGATCAAGAGTTGTCATGAATGACTACATCCGAATTGTGAGTTCTAAAGCAATGTGAAGATTTAAATTATCAAAGATATGAAGATATCAAGTTTATCAACTACAATGGATTCTATTCAACGATCGAGAAGTTACGTCAAAGCATGATTCATTTGAAGTTATATACTGTCATGTTATCATCAGGGGGAGTAGCACGCGCTGTACTCTTTTTCCTTCTCTATGGTTTTGTCCCACTGGGTTTTCTATGGAAAGGTTTTAACGAGGCAGTCTGTTATGCGTGTTTGGAGATTATTGTACTCTTTTCCTTTCTAGTGTTTTTCCCATAGGGTTTTTCTAGTAAGGTTTTTAACGAGGCATGTTCTTCAGTAATGGACATCCAAGGGGGAGTGTTATAAAATATTATTATATGGATGTCCATATCTTATAGGATACTAGAATATATTATCTTATGCAAACTCTACCCCTATTGTATGTGTATATATACCCCTTATAATGGAATAATAACATAGATCTGTCTGCCTTACTTTCTCTCTAGCTTCTCTCTACCTTCTCTCTATAATTATCTTTCCCTTAGTTTCACAACAGGTTGGAGTTTATTTCTCTAACATTTAGAGGGTTTGATTAGGGTTTGAACCAACCAACATACCGTTATGTAAATGGAAGTTTTCTTAAGGTATTTTTTTGTCAAACACAACTTTTAAAAAACTTCTTCCTACAAACACTATCTTTAAAAAAATACCACTATCCCCCCCTTCTCCCTTGTTCTGCGCGCCAATCTAGCCTACAAAACATGCTCAAAATCGATCCAAATCGACTACCCATTATCCCTAACTCATTCCCCTACTCTAATACCCATGTTAGGTGCCTTACCCACCAAGTAAAAACCCCGTAAAACCCTAGTAAGAACGGAAACCTAGCAGCCAAATACAGACAGTCCAAAACTGCTACCCTTCCCTAAAACCCTATTTCTAACCCCCTAAATTAAACTCATCTCAGCGAGTAGCGAAGAATCTACAGGCATTTGAAAATCTTTGCACATTTGTTCCAGAAAATGGGGTTTCAGACTTTGTTTTCTTCGACGACAGCCCCTCGTGACACATTCTACTATCGATTACGACATAAGACTTTGTTAGCGATACATGTATGTTTATGGTGCAATAACCTCCCTTTCTTCCTTTTAATTCTCGTATTTTATTATTGTTTATTATTCGTTTATCATTACTTCGTTGTTTTATATTATTAACTCGTCATTGTCTTATCGTTGTCTAACTCAAATAAATCGAACTAACTTATAAATCATATTAGTTAAATTTGCATGTTGTATTCCTATTAGGTCGTAATTATTTTTGTATTAGAGTCATGTATATTTACAGTCTTAGTTTAATTCATATAAAGACTAAATTCCAACATTAAATAACTATGCAATAATATTAGATGATAAAGGAAAAAACAAATTATGATTTAGATTAAGGTGGAATGAAATTCTCCTGTTATTGTCATATTTTGAATAACCTTGTGAGAATTAGCATTTAATTTGTTTTATTAGTCAATTAGGAATTTATTTAGTTTAGTTTCTAAATTATTAATTTTAATTTTGTAAAAGTATTTTTATAGTTTAGAATTTTTAGTAGTTTATTTAGATTTTTTATCTATTTATTTTAAGTATTAGAATTAGATTTTGTAATAAACAATTACAATAACCAAACACGTGCAGTGCACGGGTCTGGACAGTATTGTATTGTTTTCTTATTTGTTTTGCAATTGTTTATTAATCCTATTTGAATAAATATGGGTTGATAAATAATTTAAATATCTGAGTCCAACTTAAGAAATAAGTTGTACTTGATTTATTTTAGTCGATTTGATTTTAACTAGTATAGATCTCGTGCGGATACACAGTATTTTAAATCTTATCGTTTAGAGAATTTTAGTTTTTAGTTGAAGTTAATATTGCGTGAGACAATCTTAAAATTTGAGATGGTCTTATCCATTAAGACGGTTCCAATATATAAAAGCCAGCTCATTTATAAGCACTAAATCAATAGATATTTTAATAATGGTTCGTCGAACCCTAAAATTTGTGTTAAAATATATTGTATTTCGATTGATCGCAATTCGTCATATCTCAAAAGCACAAGCAAAGTCGGAACAGCACATGGACTAAGGCTTTCACGAACATAACCTCGCAGGAAAAACTTCAAAGTAAAGATCTTGTCGATTCTGGCTCCAACAGTCCTAAGATCTTAAGTCCCAGTTTCAGAGCATAAAAACGTGGAATGGAAAAGGGCTCTGTGCCCGATTCCGGTTTCTTCCCCGTAAAAAGAGATTCCCTTCACTAGAAGTCTATGATTAGAGGCCCCTGAGGAAAGTAACTAAGAGACCAAGTGAGAAACTTCAGAGCACTTTTGAAGTCATGAAATGAGGGAACTTTTATGTGTTCAAACCTTAAACTAATTTTATCTACAAAACCTTTTTTAAAATAAGCCAAACTTGTCATTCAATAGATC
The DNA here is from genome assembly GCA_022085475.1 of Heliosperma pusillum. Classification (NCBI taxonomy): domain Eukaryota; kingdom Viridiplantae; phylum Streptophyta; class Magnoliopsida; order Caryophyllales; family Caryophyllaceae; genus Heliosperma; species Heliosperma pusillum. Next base: position 52,820 of record JAIUZE010074084.1, read on the forward strand.
ATAATAGATTCGGAAAAAAAACTACCTTTATGTATAATACCTTACAAAAAAAAGGTCGAAAAATGTAAATTAAATCAAGCAAATAGATTAGGCTTTTTCCACTCGAATATATTTTAATGAAGAATTTTTGTGATAAATTTTTTTATTGAAAATATATGGTAATACTACTAAATATATATTGTATAAAAATATATTTCTGCTTTTTATATATATAAATTTCTTATGGTGCACAAAATTCATTATTGAAGGATTCCAATGGTGATGGAACCATTTATGGGCCTAGTTTGTACAAAATGTTTTTATAGAATGATAAGTTAATTAAAGGCCCAAATCCAAGTTGTGAAATTTGAGCGGGAAAATTTTGTGAGTGACTTATTCTTTTAGTTATAGGGGGATTATGAAATAGTTAATTTTGAATTGTATGATTAATTTGTCTTGTATACTAACCACTAATGTTCGTTATTCTATCTTATCTTATTAGTAAGACGTTTCTTTCCCTCATCTTTTCGTTTGTTTAGACTAGATAGTTTAAATGAACTCACACGCTAAAATAACTTCGATGATAGTTAAATGCATTTAAACGACATAGATTGAATGTCACATGTTAGGGTTTAAATTAAAATTGTATGTTTGCATTGTGTATGACACATCTTCGAATAGTCATTCATTTGGTTAGTAGAGACCGTATTGTAACAGGCGGGATTGGGTGTTCTTTTAATGACATTAAATTAACTTCCTAACACGTAACCTCACACGAACTTAAAATCTCTAAACTCGGTTTTTAAATTTCATTAAAAATTTAGTGGCTACTCGTTTCAAAAGGCAAATTAAAAAATATTTTTTATTAAATAAAAACCATTTGCGTGGATCGATTTCCCTCATCCACATAATAACATACACATAAACCATGTAGGATTAATCTAGCTCGAAGCAAATCAATCTCACAAGCAAATCACAAGAAGTAAGCTAGAAGTCCTCTTCTACAAAGTCGCCACCTACAATATCATAATAATAAGAATTACTACTAATTACTACCACGTCTTATGGAATTAGACTAATTATCACAATCTATGACTAATTCCCTCAATTCTAACATCAACAAGGTCAATAATCACAATTTATGTCTCAATAACTCAAATCTCATGCTAATAATCAATAAACTACAATCTACGACACTTTTCCCCAATTTCTAGGTAAAAGAACATCAATTCCATCATCTATAAACATTTTTCCCAAATTCTACCTTATGAAAAATAACCTAATCTCAAGATAATCATGATAATTTAATCTAAAAATCATATAATGATCTAATAACATTAATCTCATCTTAATAACTAATCTAATTACTAATTACATACTACTTACTCAAAATTGAACTTCGATGAAATCATCACTAGATTAAGGATAAAGATCACTTATAAAGATTGTAAAAGACATGAGAAAGATCTAGAACAGTGAATTTCACCACAAATCCAAGAGAAAATTAAGGAGTAATTAGAAAGTAATTAGGGATTACTTAGAGAGATATTAGAGTATTGATGAGAGTTTATGTTACTAATCAAGAATTATGAGGAAACAAGAGAGACTAAAGCCTGTTATATTTGATACGACCCACGTGGAAATAAGAAATAACAACCAGCCATTTCAACTATTAATCGGTCGAGTAACACACACTCAAACAAGTGTATATAAACTCGACTGAGTGCACACAATCAGGGTCTCCCCAAACAGAGCCACTGAGCCGAGTGGCCACCCACTCGACAGAGTACCAACCACTCGACCGAGTTGAAACACAGCTCGACCGAGTAACACAACCATCTAACCGAGTACACCCTTAACTCGACCTAGTAATACATGAGGTATTACGTTTACCTTCATGCATGATTTCATCAATAGTGTATAATTATTAATCTTGCGCTAGGTTAGATTTTTGACTCAGTTTGCTTGATATCTAAATTAAAGTAGCAACTTTTATCCTTTTAATTTTGTTCAATTTTTCATTATTTGGGTTTAGGAAGAGATTAAGCATACACTTGAACTATGACTACGTGGTTGTGGTTATTAATTCTATCAGTCGCATTATTCATTAATGCTGCTATTAGATTGAATCTCGCACGCGTGTGTTGGATTATTTGATACTTAGGGTCTTATAATATTAAAGACTAAATTAATTGACAATCTTAAGAAAGAAAATAAATTAATATTGCATATTTATTTCACGATAGATACATGAAAGTAATTAGTATTTAAGACTTTCGATGATCAATTGACTTGTTTGGTAATGGATATAAGCTGACGAGGGCTTTAAATAATCTTCAAAATTCGTCTACTTTAATATTTATTAAATAATATTAGTTCTTTAACTATTAATCAAACCAAAATCCCCCCGCCCCCTATATTAGTTTCTTTATTCTATGTTATTATACTTATTAGTTAACTTAGTCCTTTCTTGTGGGTTCGAACCTTACTTCCATTATATTGCTAGTTTTAGTAGCTTAGTTGAGTGAGTAAAATAAATTTAATTTGATAGGCATACGACGTCTAGCCCTTCTTATTGTAAAACCATTTATAAATTATGCAATAAAGTATTATATTGTTCTTAAGTTGTGGTTTTGATATGTATTACCTCGGGTAACCAAGATGATAACACATTTATTTAGCTAGGGAGGTCTAGCTAAAGACTATTTGTTAAATGAGGGTGTTACACTAAATTAAATAACGATAATAATACAAGAAAACGATGGACCAATTCCGATCGTGTAGCGCAAATGTCCATCCCTTGGAGGTGTCGTGTAAAGAACACGACCACCCCTTAGTGTTGTCGTTTAAAGCAGAGACAAGGCCGTTCATTGGTCTTGTAAGATACACGAAACCACCATGGACGATTCGTGTAGGTTGCGGACTTGCGGAATACTGCGGGTGTTGTGTCGTATTGTGGACACGAAAGTGTGGTGTCTATGCCGTTTTGGGGACACGAACCATCCTTGGACGGGTCCTCTGATGCGCACAAGGAAGCCTCACCATTAGATAATGGTAATTGGAGCAGCTCCTCATCATTCTGAGACGGCAAACCGTACAGTGGAACATCCCCTTACGTCCTCTAGTCCAGTCCAAAGTTCAACTACGCATAACCTACTACTATATTTGCTAATGGAGATCGAAAATTTTAAATATTGTTTGGAACCAAAATTGACAAAAGTGTTCGATCGAATTCGATTAATTTAACTCGTTTTTTGCTCTTGAATTGTTTCCGTTCATGATTGAAATGTTTTAAGCTATGTAATTGAATTAGAATTGGAAGATAAATACGGGAGGAAATAGAAATAACACGGCGTAGAATTGGAAGTTCAAAATCCAAATTTGGACGATATTGATAAAACGTTGGCGAAAGAAAGCAACTCTCAATAAGAATCGTCATAATTAGGGGTGGCAATCGGGTCAGTCGGGTCGGGTTTGGGTCGGGTCATATCGGGTTCGGGTCGTATCGGGTTCGGGTCGTATCGGGTCAGACAACCCTTTCGGGTCGGGTCGTTATCGGGTCGGGTCATTTTCGGGTCAAGTGATACATCGGGTCGGGTCGGGTTTGGGTCGGGTCGTAATCGGGTCCGGTTATTTTTTCGCAATACTTCAATATTTTTCCATTAAATCTAGTTTTAAATTATTATTTGG
>JAIUZE010074085.1:0-42542 GCA_022085475.1 Heliosperma pusillum
GATCACAGTAAATCCAACATATTATCATCCATTCACGAACCAAGACATAGACGGTGTCCAATCATGCAATGACCATGAACAATATCATGAAATCACGCATTCAAAGACGACACAAGACGACATCTCTCACGGCAAATGAAACGCACTAGCATCGTGTACATGGCAAATATGATTAACAGGCATCCACGGGATAAAGCATTTCCCTGAACTCATACACGATAAAGCATTTCGCATATGTAGACTAATTTCCTCCTGGTAGCACGACGATAATAATACGGTCCTAGTCTAAACCTGGCCAGGATCTCGGAATAAACGTGTTCCGATTCTACATGCGATAAAGCGTTTCGCATCCAAGACTCGGTCTTACAATATATATGCCGAGTACCCCAAATTCGGTAGATCAATTCACGAAAGAGGCGGAAAAGAGCTCAACCTCATAACAAGCGGTACGCTACATGCAAATAACACCACCTCGCAAGTACACAACATTTGACGGCCGGGTCGATCAACGCATAGCGTTCAACTCCCAACAACGTCGTCGTATGCCCACTAACACATGCAATTAAGCAGTAGGATACCTCTCCGTTCCGACATTCCAGCCTTACGAACGGTAAGGTAGCCAAGGGAATGAGAATACAAAGCACAAGACAAAATAGTGCTCAAACCGTATCATTTGTAAAAACCGACTCAAAGTGGGACATAGCAAAAACCGTCACAAAACATGTGATACAAGCGAAAGAAATATCATATATCCAAAACATTGATATTATAAGTCGCTACGTAAAATTATACGATAAACGAACGATTAGAAATATTATAAATGAAAACCGTAAACAACAATCACAAACAACATACAGCAGGTGCCAGCCGGTCAGGCTGACCGGCTGCCGGTCCACCGGCTCAGGCCACAAGTCAATACGAAAACCAAAATGAAATGTCAGTGTGTCCCAGCCGGTCAGGTCGACCGGCTGGGACCAAAGGGTCAATTGAAAAATAAAGGAAGAAAGGGGGTGTCTCAGCCGGTGGTCTGACCGGCTGCCGGTCGACCGGCTGAGCCCAACTTCATATTTCAAAATCACGTAAAACTTCAATAATATACAGCCACTGCCCCAGCCGGTGGTCTGACCGGCTGCCGGTCGACCGACTGGGGTCAGCAGTACACGAAAATCCCATTTTTGCCTAAGGATCCAATTTCAATTATCATCCAATATTATCATAAATCATTCATACTCATATCAATACTCAATAAACAACATCTATCAACAACAACACAAATCATAAGCCTACTAACCATAATCTAAACACGGTTTCTATCCTAGAAATCACATAAAACACGTAAATGATATCGAGTAACCCTTCACCGTTACCTTTTCGCGTCTTTAAACGGTTTCTAAACCTTCCTAGTCTCCACCTACATACAATTAGATAATAAAAGATGAATATCATTCACCTTGAGAAAGACGGATAATTTAAAAAAGCGAGAAAGACGGTAATTTTATTACCAATACGGATAGAGGAAGGTAAGAGGGGAAGAAAGAGACGAACTTACGTGAATTCTAGCAAGAAACGAAGGAGATACGGAGATTCAAAGATGGATCAAAATTGGAGGCAAGGTTTTGGTTGCTTAAGGAAGAAGAAATGGTTTTGGTTTGTGTTGAAATGAATTAGGTTAAGGTTAGGAGGGAGTATAAGTAAAGGGTGAGTCGGAAAAGTCAACGAGCGGCTCAAAAGTCAAGAAAAGTCAAATTCGCCTTAAGACGGGATTCTCATGGAATCTCGCGGAAATTCCAAATACGAACTCGGAAATTCTAAATTCGACTCGGAACATAAAATTCTAAATTAAAACTTAAATTTGCTGAAAAGTATCCGTAAAATATTTTCACTAGAAAAATAGGGTACATTTCCGGGTGTTACAGTTACCTTATTTGTTTTTATAAATGTTTGACAAGTCTACCTGAAATGAAAAAAGCTACCCAGGGTTGCATTTGAGAAATAACATACCTAATTTATTTCATTTTACATTTTTTGTCCCCCTTCAATTTATAATATTAAATACCTATTATATTCATTTATGTCATTTTACTAAAAATCAAGTACATTTTCAACTAGTTTGCCAAACATTTTATTACATAATCCGCCACCTTATCAGCTCCTAAATTCAACTACCTATTCAGGTTTCAGTTTTCAAGTACATTTTCAGTTTTCAGCTAGCTTTTCAGTTAATTTTGCCAAAAAGAGCCTAAGAAAGTTAGACCTTGTTTTTTTAACTTAATTTTGCTAAATTAGACTTATAAAGCTCAAGAGCGTCTCAAAATAAACGGAGGCTCTATGCATGATGAGTGTTCATTATGTCATAATTCTCCCTTCTTTTTTATGCTTTTTGAACTGATTTCGTACGGTTTTGCGTGCCTTTGCTTGCATTTTGCATCCCGATTTCCCGTTTTATAAATTAGTACCTTATCTTGCAGGGTTCGAGATAGAATTGAGGAAATGGGAGCAAGTGAAACTGTTTTGGAACGAGAATAGGAAAGACAAGGGAGAATTGCTGAGAAGAGGCTCTCAGCCGGTAGGCCGGCGGCCGGCTGGGAACCACTCCCGTTTGAAGGCAAGTGAAAACAATGGAAAAGTTGGGTAAGGGTTCCCAGCCGGTGGGTCCGACTTCCATTTCACCGGCTGAGAACCCCTAAAGCCAAGAGAAGAATGACCGGAGGAGAAGGGATCCATGTTACACAAATTTGCCAACAAAATCTTCCAGGGTTTTTGCGCCGGTCGACCGACGAGCAACCACGACTTATCGTTTTCTAGCTTTCTTTCCCTCAACACCTCATTAATACTAATGTGTATAAATAGGTGTTTTTCGGAAAATTGTAAGGACACGAAACCCAGAAAATTAGATCTACTACTTAGCTTAATCTTTCCTTTAACAAACTTTAATGTTTCTTTAATCAAGTTTTAATCTTCTAGTATTGGATTTCTAGTATTGTTGGGTTGTAATTAAGAGATTGAAGAAATTCTTTCTTATTCCAATCCAAGTTCTTATCTTTATTACTTGTTATCATTTTCTTCTCTTTATCTTGTTTTCACAAAAGCCCACTTGTGCCATTTACTTTTCATACAAGTAAGTTGGAGGGTACAAGGGTATAAATGAGCTTTCCTGAAAAATAAGGGTACAATTAGGATTAATACATAACAGAGGAGTATAAGTGAGAATTTCCCTAAAAATTATCAAGCAAATTATAAGACACAACATTCGCTACTCCCGTTGTTAATATAATACTCCCTCCGTCCTGGTGAATTGTTGTCCTTTCATTTTGGCACAAAGATAAGAAAAGAGTGACAGACCATTTGTGGTTTCACTTAGTGGATGACAAGTGGACAATAGTCCCATTAGGTGGTCAAATTACTCATATAAAACCTTCCGAATATAGAAAGGACAACAATTCACTAAGATACTCTAAAAAAGAATTGGTACAACAATTGATCGGGATGGAGGGAGTAACTTTCACTGCATATCATGTGAATACTATTATTTCACTACGTCCGCAGTTGCTAGTGTTACTTTGACTACTCCCATTATTTTTACAGTTAATTCAATATTCCCCATTAACTATATCAAACTAATTTATTTAAATAAAAAAAGTCCCGTAATTCGATAGCTACCTATTTATTCATACTCTCTAATTTAGGGTGCTAATTATTTTTCTTGAATTCACCTACTTTTCTAAATTTAAATGACTATTATTTTTATATTTTTATATTTAAATGATTGTCAATAATATATGATGTTTTATAAATCTATGTCATTCCAATTAATACCACTTAATTTCTGGATTATATATATAGTATAGTATAAATAGATAGATAGATAAGTCAATAAGTACATATTTTCGACAATTTTTTTAATAAAAAATAAAGAGGGCAATCTATTAACATGTGTAAAATTATACTTCCAAGAAAAAATAGACTTTCCATGCTGTGGTTTGAGCAGAGGCTTTGATGTCCTACTCATGGATGATATCCCTTATAAGGTTCTGTATTTTTATTGTTTATTTTCTAGTTAGTTTGAGCCAGTCTGCCACGAGTTAGCCAATGAGGCTATGAGGACGTAAACTCTCTTTACAATTAGGAGGAAAAAAACAGATTAAGAAACGAGGTTGGATACCATAAAAGACGACTGTGATCGATCCGGTCACAATGTGTCGTCTCAATCATGTTTCATTCTCTGATCAGCAATTCATATACATTGCTATTATTATCCCCATTGACACGCTTTAACTTTTCGAAACTTTTACGGCTACCTAGGAATTGAATGCGTTTGTACATCAAGCCGACTTGACTTTTATCGCTGCAATACATTGACCGGAGTGATTCAGCATGCCTTGAATCAGTGTGAATTGCAGTTTGTATTTCATTGTCTGACATGCGTTCCTGCAGGAAATATCAGAGGTGTCTTTTAAAATATACCGGGTGTGAAATTTCTAATAATTTGCTAAATCAGTGATTACATTGTAGTACGAATACAGAGAAAAATACGTGCCTGGTAGAAATCATATATAAACTCCAACAACTGCAGACATGTAAACCCGGAGTCACTGAAGTATGTTCTTGACGAAGGTCCCATCTCAGCAAATCGATCAACTGGGAACAGTATGGTGAGAAAGTGATCTCTGAATACCAACTCACTTCTCTCACTACAATGAAAGCATAAGAACAAGCTGTTAGATGTTGAGCACCGTTAATACACAAGCTTCTGTATTAACTCGCCCAAGGCAAACTTTTATGTACGCGAGAAGTACAATCATCCACAGCAAGTGAAAATGTCTAACTAGCTGAGCAAGTGAGCAACACCAAGTAACTCATAATGGAGGACACTAGACTCACACAGCCAGATTAAAAAACTAGAAAAGTTAATATCACGAAGAATACCACGTCATTTTTTTTGGCAACAGTAAAAAGCTCCAAAACCTAGCCAAATTAACATTTTTAACATACCCAATCAACCTTATTCCTTAAAACTTAATCTAATTACTCTAAAATTTAAACAATGGCTCGTAACTCTTCAAATAGGGAAATTAGTGAAATAGTTAATTTAGTTGTTGTTTTATTTAATTTATCAATGGTTCATTTGTATAATACAGGATGAAATTAGGTTATGGTTGGTTGTGGACTAGTGGTGCCTTGTTGGATGGAGCGGTGATTAGGGTGGTGTACGGAGGTCAGAGTCGTGTGAGTGTGGTGGTAAGTCGCGGTTGTGGGTCCTGTGGTGGGGCTGCGTGACCGGGGACGGGGGTGAAGGGGCGCAGTGCTGGGTTAGTCGGGGTTTGTTGCGTGGGATTTTTTCGTGTCATGGAAGGTGGTGCTGGGTTAGTCGGTGGGCGTGGATAGAGCTGGCAAAAGTTGACCCGACCCGAAGAACCGACCTGACTTATCCGAAAACCGACCTGATAGAACCCGTAAATTTGCTGACCTGAAACCGACCTGAACCGACCCGAAGGTTAACCGATAAACCGATAGAACCTGAAATGATATGACCCGAACCGACTTGTGACTCGACCCGACCCGACCCGAAACCCGATTCACCCACAAACCCGACCTGACCCAAATCGAACTGAACCGACATGCAACCCGTTTTAACCCGATTAAACTCGACCCGACTCATAGCCAAATAATCTTTTTTAAGAATCTAAATTCCTTTATAGTTTGTTTTTTTTGTTAATAAATTTGATATAAAAAATTATCGCTCATTTTATTTTTCAAAACAAAATGTAATCTTAAAATAAATAGTCAGTTGTAAATTTAGTACGCTATATTCCTAGTTAAACTTATTAATAATTATATTGCAAGTGATATATGTAGAAAATTTTAAATTAACGATTTGTGAGAAAAAGAGTGTTTAGTTTTGGCTCCATTGAAAACAATAAAGGGAAGAAAGAGTTATGAGTTATGACCATACAATCCGACCACGGTTATTAATTATGATCTTAAAATCCAAACCTCAAATACACCATTCTAATAGAGCCTATTCAAAATTAAATACGTAGGATCACCGTCAAGATAATAAATAAAATCTATTTCATAGGTAATTCATTTAGTTCCTTGCCGCCATACTTCATATGTCAAATGTTCAAAACTATGAACTACATAAACAACTGATTAATAATTTAGACCAAAAACATTATTTTTTGTCTATAATATAGGCGAATCCGACACTGGATAGGCACTCATGTCATATACTTATAACCGAGGTCGAGCAACATAAGTGTTCAATGAAATTATACAATCATTAATAACTTTTATAGTGTTATACTCTTATATTTTACAAATATCTTTTGTATCGAGTTCCTCTAAACCAATATTATAATTAATAAGTTCAAAAGTGATCTTTTAACATAACGACCCGACCATTGACCCGATAAATTTTCAAATTTAAGACGACAATATAAAATACTCGACTCATCAGTAACCCGAAACCAAACCGGTCTCGACCTGATCAAGCATATTGACCTGATATATCCCGACTCATTGGTCAACCGATCCGAAACTGAACCGACCTGTTGTAATTATTGACCCGATTAACCTGACCCGTAAGCAACCCAACCCGAACCCGACTCGACCTGAAGAAGCAACTTGACCCGACCAAACCCGAGCCCGACATGACCCGAACTGCCTGAACCCGACCCGTAACCGACCTGATTGACCCGATTGCCACCTCTAGGCGTGGAGGGTGATGGTCATCTGGAAAGAGGGTAGTCGACTGGGAAGGTGGTGGTGGCTGGTGGTTTGGTGGTAAGGTGGTGGTTGGGCAGGAAAGGGGGTTTGTGCGTGGGATACGGCCATACTGGTTATGATTAGTTTTTTTTTTAAAAAAAATTTTAATGATCATTGTTTTTTTAATGATAATTAGTTGGCCGGAGCAAATGAGGTGGGGAAAGAAGGTAGTGTGGATGGTGAAGGGAGGTAATGGAAGGGAGAAAAAAATCAATTAGGTGAAGGAAGGAAAAATAACAAGGGTAAAAAGTGTAAAAAGCGTATTAGAAAAAGTACGTCCCTTAATATAACCATAATAAGATAGCTACGACGGGTAATCGAGTCATGTTGGTGGAGTACGGTAGACTGAAAGTAGCATCGTCGTCTAAACCAACAGCTGCACAAACCACTCCCTTGGTCCATTGAGATGAGAAATTTGTGGAGAGACGAGAACAAAGTGCACTTACGCCAACAAGAGCGTAGAAATAAACAAGGGAAAGCATGCCACGAAAGCATGCCTTAAGCGGAGAAGGGTCTCCTGCACCTTGGTAATTGATCTCAACAAACGTAGCACAACATTCAAAGTAAAACAAGCAATTGAGAAGGATAAGACAAACTCATGAGCAATCTCCTAACAAATACCACCATGAGAAGCCGATCGAGGGTGTATCCAACACGAACCAGACGAACATAGCCAACATAGACAAACCATAAACCTTTATTTATGAACAAAGAGGTGCTAAGGACACAACATCAGAACAAACCCACCCAAAAGATCGTCCCATAAAGTAGATTATTAAAAAGACTCTCATGAGAGTAATTATTCGGAGAAACATAGAAAACAGTAATCCATGACTAACGAGCATGAGTTAAATGGGTAAACCACAACATCCATCCCTAACCATCGCCACAGATAAACCCTAAGTTAGGTCAACCCGGCTCACTCCTCCACGGACAAAGACCGCACCAAACTGAAAAATCCACACATAACATAGCCTAACGACCAACCCATGGTCCATCAACAACAAACAAACGACATGCAAACACCAAGGACAAAACAAGGCCACCAAAGAAACCCGGAAACCCTACCACGGACAAGAATGGACACGATCTGCTTACATGCAACACGCCAAAAGTGAAAAATAAACCGATTAGTGGGGAGAGGGGAACACCAAATCGACCCATAATCACAACCATGAAAAAACAGCAACAACGATAGGCTATACCCATCACACTCAATAGACACTAAAGACGCGGCAAAGGAAAAAGAAATGCATACCAGATGGTGGGCGAAGGGGTGGGAGGGGGGTTTGGGGGGGGGGGCACCCTCCGGGACGCATGCAAGACCAAACCCAGCCGGAACAGACAAAGAGATGGAAGATCGGGGGTAGGTGACCTGATCAGACAAACAACCTAAAGGTACAAATTGAGAAAGACGGGACCAAATGGGTAAAGAAGATAGATCTTATAGATTTGTAGGATTAATCAGTAAGGAAAGATCAAATAGAGAGGAGAGAACCATTTGCCGGAGATAGGCTATTAGCCGGCGCATTCTTCAGCAAGAGGTTGGGAGCAAGGATAGGCAGTGGGAGGCAAGGGGGAAATCAGTAGTGACAAAGTTGATTTTTTGGGGTTTCTTCCCTAGAAAATTACTAGGACCGACTAAGTTTACGATTCATAAAGTAGCGTTCGTAAATACTACATCGCCTGACAGGGGAAGGGGAAGGGGAATTGTGAAAATTGCATCAGCCGGTAGAGTAGAAATATAGACGTGCATATGGTTGGACCGAAATCCCTGCATTTTTTTTCTTCAGTTTTACTTCTTATTAGCTCAGTTAAATGTTACCTCGAAGAACATGTCTATCTTACAAGAACTCTCTGCCCGCGAACATCTATCAATCTAACCCCTTACCTCGCCATAAGGGACCCTGTGAAACACCAGGGTAATACTGTTGCTGCCTTGCTTTATTACAACAAACTTTTACTCTCTGATAATTGAAAAATAGTAGCAAAGGTGCATACACTGGAACACTAACATCTCACTTATGAGATGATACATCCAGGAAGAACTGAAAACGTAATGATGTAAACACTATGAAGTCGTGAAACCCAAAAATGGGACAAAAAACCAGAGTTCATCAAAGTATAAGGTTGGGACTAAGGGTAAGAAACCTCGTTATAAGTTGGCATCATCCATAATTACGAAGGGTGCAAAAAAAAAAGTACACAAACTAGGGCAACAGAATCTCTAAAATCAAGCCTATAAGCTAACCTATAAAACAAAGAAAGTAAACTACTAAATAATGGAACAGAAAAGGTGAATCCTTCATAGTTACACACTTACACAAACAAAGAAAACTAAACAAAATAAACTATAACTTCATATTAACGAAGGGTGCATAAAAAAGGAAGTGAACAAACTAGCCAACACAATGTCTTAAATCCAGCCTATAAGCTAACCAGTAAAACAAGAAAGTGAAAGATGCAGTTCTAAAGAACATAACAGAAAAGATGAATCCTTCTTAACTACACAAAATGCATGTTTAAAATATCAATGGAGTATTAGAGTTGAGTGGATAATGCAAACAAACCTTTCTGTGAGTGGTCGCAATAAATTTGAGAACGACGAATCAGATTCAAGCCTTTCCTGCCCGTCGAAAAGAATATGCTTTTGGACGCCACCAACATTTTTCGACAAAAGAGAATCCTCAAAAACAGCAACAGTTGAAGTAGGTTCAGAGATTGACCAGCAAATCGAGTCTAAAAGGGTGCTGGAGTTGATTGCACGCAAAGGCCCTTCACACGACTGCAATCAAGCAAAATATTCCTTTCAGATGATATCAAGCACCCAAATAAAATTAAAAAACTCAAGCCTAGAGAGGAAGGTCCAGAAATGAATAATATTAGCCAGCTAGATAGAGAAGTTTTCCATTACACAGTTTTTTGGATGTATCAAAACAATTTATCCCAAGAATAACACAATCTTATAGAAGTATCTTCTATCATTCCCAAATTTTACTCTTCATGCCAATTTTCGGAACTACTACACAAACCCAAGAAAAGACGGAGAAGAGGAGTGAAGCTCTGATCCTTCTCACAAGAAAGTAACTTCATTAACTGAAAGTTACAGAAAAGGGAAGGGTGAAGTGAACAAAGGTATATCCGTGCACATAAGAGTTACACATGTAGAATGACGCCATAATAGACAATAAAGTGGGTCAAGCCTCCTGAAGCCCATAGGCAACAACAATGCAAAAAAAAAAAACAGAAAGCATTCCATGGGTTGCAATTCAATCATATGACAACATCCCAAATAAAAATTCAAAATATTAATCACCTCAAATTTTCATCTACATATAGTTGCTTAGACAAGGTTGTTGCTCAAAAGTGACGGAGCTTATGGCTAAGCTACATATGGCCTAGGATACCTTTGTTTTACCACTCAATCAAGTAATGCTTGCAATATCTGAGTGGTTGACAAGATTGTGCATTGGAAAAAAAAAGAACAAAAAAAACCTCAACTAGTTACATAATTACATTATTTAATACCTATACACGAGGATATGCTATTTTCGTACAATAGAGTTGGGCAACTCAATACTCAAGATAAGTACAACAAAAGCAAAGAACATATATAAGAAAATGGGAAAGAGCAGTTTGACTTGCATGTACAAACATACATCATCTGGAGATATAAAATTAGCCCTTTTTAATCTCGTGAGTCCTGACCATTACAAAAAATTCTCCCAAATACATTTCCCACTCTAGATGCAAAATCATGCCAACATTGAAGGATCAAATTAGTGAGTCCTATTAACTAAAAGCTTAGAAAGAAGTGTGAATTTTTTGAGAACCAAAATAATTATAGGGAGCAAAGTGTCATGGGAGAAGGGAGATCATCTTTGGCAATCCAACATTTGCTCAGGAGGTGTGAGGGACACGTGTGATTAGGTTGTATACGGCTTTTGAGGGGGTGAGTGTCACAAACGACTTCCTGTCGACATTATTCTATTGATCGCCACTCGAGCTTTTGGGCCAAGGACGAACGATATATCAAAATTCTCTATAGAAGTCTCGATCCTTGACCATCTAAGATAAGCAAGAGTTACCTAAGAGATCGTGTACATACAAGATCCATCTAGAATGATGTTGCGCATAGTAGGTACTTCTTGTGTGTTCTAGATCATTCATGGTGTACGAGATCTATGTCACTTCGATTTTTCGACACTTCACTTTAGCTATGGTATCGTGTGTCCGACACAAATTACGAAGGAAATGGAAACCACATTTTGGATACACTAAAAATAGACAAGATACCAAGACTCCCAAGATTATTTTTCATTGTATTATAAAAGAGCAAGAAGAGAGACGAGAAACATAAGAATACGAGGAGAGATTCATAGGAAGGCAAGAGCGTGATTAAAACAGCAAAATTTCTATATCTCGACCCTAAACTTACCCTTCCGCACTCACTTCTCCCTATTATGATTTGAAATTTCAAATTAAACTCATTTCCCTCCTCCCTCCTTTACTACAAACCCATCTCACTTGTACTTATCAACAAAACAACTAGCAACAACAAACAACCACCGCCACGAAAAAGCAACAAGATAATCTTCCTGATAGTGCTCATCAGAGTGCCTTCATCCAAGATAGGGATATTGTACAGAATAACCAATTTCTGCTGTGTACAACTTCATTTAACTTTTAAGACGGTTATTGACTTTATTTTACTTCGTACATTACCTATGTACCCAAGGTTACCATAGATTGGTCAAAGGGTTGTATTTTTATTGAGAAAAAAATGGCAAGTCGAGTAATGATAATAAAATGATAAGGCGATTATCCGATTATCTCATGCAATATACTCTTTGAAGCGAAACTTAAATACAAACAGTTACCTTTAAACGTCGAGCACGACGATTTTTAATACCACATTTGGCACGCTTCACAATTTTCAACCTTTCTGCTGGGCTTACTCTACTTTGACCGGAAAAGAGGATGTCTTCATGACAATTTTCCTTATTAGTGCCCTACAAAAATTACAACAAAAACAGAATTAGTCAAATGCTTCCAAGGCTTCTGAAATAGCATGGTAAGGGGCAAAGGACATGATAAATGTCAAGCAAGCTACAAATAGTTAAGCAACTCATAAGATGCCATCATTCACAACATATTTTGATTACACATTTACACATGATTCATGGTTTTCTTTACAAGAGGAGAAATATACTAAAGGACATCAACAGGGTAACAGATACATACAAAAAGACACCAATGAGTGATGTTTACAATCAAACGAGAGCGACAAGATTAAGCTCAAGCTATCATGAATAATCTTATCTATAAAGAGAAAAAAAGTTTAAGCATTACGGAGAATGAAACACTTGACTGAACCTATACAATAACCTCAGAAAGTGACACTGGAACTGCTGGCAGGCAGACGCAATGTCATACAACATATGATGACTTCTTACCCAGCCAAGTACACCACTAGATAGACAGGGGACCCATTCAAAATCTCAGTTATCAAACCATTTTTCATCCATGTCTTTCAAATTTAAAGAACATTTTCAGTGGTTCTACGGTAAGGCTACCTTACCCTGTATGAGACCACTTATTATTTCTGTTTCTCTCTCCTCAAGCATAAGTCACCACCTTCAGTCTGCCACTACCTTAACCCATCAGACACGGGTAGTACTTAACCCAACTTCCCCAGCACCAGCTCGCTGATTTTTGACAAGGGTAGCACGGCACCATCCGTCTAACCATTCTTCACAAATTACAAGCACCTTAAAACATCTCAACCACCCTAATTATTTTGTATATCCTAATTATCTCATGTAATATCTGTATTGCCTATATAAATCTAATGAAACCCAATCACCCAATGAGGGGATTACAAACTTACATTGGTATCAGATTAGGTTGGGGATAGGATTTCTTTTTCACCTTGTTGATCTCAGTGCCTCGACACCTTCTACTCTGTGCCTCCCCTGCAAACACCATGCCCAGTGATGAATAAGAAAGTCAGGCCAAAGTGTCGCTTATTTACTCGGTTTACACTGTCTCAAACTTTCAGCTCAAAGTCACATACAACTCTGGGTTCGCTTATTCACCCTCCACACAGAGGGTTACAAGGATCTCACTCACATTGATGGCACGCCGCACGCCACCACCAGCGGAAATCGATCCAACTACGATGCGTGATGCGTGATGCGAGATCCACACCCATGTACTTCAATGGATCTACGGAACATTGAGTAATGACCTCCTTCCCCTAATTCTAGAGGGTGAATCCACCGCCTACGGAACTTAAACTTGCGTCCAAAATATTTTCTTGAACAATAAGGGAGCGTGTGCGGCAAAATAATCTACGTCTTGTGTCCCTGCCGTTGCTAGAAGCCTATTGCCCGCATCTTCATGGCCTTGCTGGCCAAATGAAGGACGATGGTGCTGATGTCAACAACCAGCGCCGAGTGCTCCAATTAATGGGTGCTTTGCCCATTGAATACGAACAAGACTTTACCGTATTTCGAGACCGGCAGGAGTATGCTGGAACTGGAAGTCCATCACAAGGCTGCCCTGGTGAGACCACCACTGCCCTAGTGGAACCCTCCTCGGCCACCCTCCGCCTCCTCCACCAGTGGCGGGAGGCGACACTGCCAAGCCTCCCACCTCTGGTTTGGTAGTCTCGCTCCTGTGGGCAAAACTCTGGCAATCGATGCAACTGAAGCAACAGAGTCAGTAATCATCATTTTTCGCACAATGGAAAAGTAACGTAACTGTTCAAAAATTAACACGACACTTCTTCAAAAGTAATGCTTTTCATGCGTAATCTAACGTCCTTTTTCTTCCAACCAGTTCCAGCTGTGACCATTACTTCCTCACAATGGCAAGTTCTAGTCAAAGTCGGCTTCTTGAGTGATCTCTGACCGAGAATCGACATTTTCTACTCTCCTTATTTTCAGATGTGCTACGCTATTCTATTTTCTCTAGTGAAAGCACGCCCAAATTATGAAGGCGTTTAGCGTGTGAAAGACATTTGTTGTAAGCGTGGTATATGATGCAACAAGTCTATTTGAAACCTAACTTAATTGTTTTAACAAAAATAATTCTATAACTTTCCAAATGAATTATGAAGGTTATTTTTTATCTTTATGTTGATTTCTTTTTATTTGATACTAACAAAGTAGTTGTGCGGTGTTTCCATGGTGGTGCATAGTGACAAGGAGCGAATGGTGATCTAGGGTAGGGGTGGCCATAACAATGGGGTGGTGCCTGTGGGGAAGGACACGTAACGATGTGGTGAAAGAGGAGTAGCCACGCTGGATAACCAGGGAACTAAAGCAAGTGGTGGATGATCGACGTAAATCACGGCAATGGTCCGTGGTAGATGGCCGAGTGGTTGTGGTCGCCGAATGGTGGTGATGTGAGGCCATATATGAAGATCGACTGGAAGTGAGGATTGTTTTTAATTTTTAATTTTACTTGTTCATTTAAGTGGTTCACCTTGTTAGCTACGAGCGTTATCTAAATGGCGCACTAGAGTGTTTTAGCTAATGCCGTACTAAGTCTTAGACTTAAGCCTGTTCAAGGTTTGCTTTTCAAAACGAAGAAAAGATCCACTGATTGTTCATCTTTAACACACAAAGAATATATTTATGGTTTTGAGCCACTTTGAAACCATTATGAACATATCACAATGCAAATAGAAGGTTTGTGACATGCGAGTTTTACAATTCATTGACGAATATATACGAACATAAACACAAACAATGATTAAAATAGATCAAAACAAGACTGGGACTTGAATAAATTAATGATAAAGTTCTATAATTATATAATAGAGAAAAGAGGAATAATGAAAACTCTAATGTTGTGGGATTATGATGCTTATAGTGGGACGAGATGACACTCGAGAACAAAATATCAGTGGATAATATAAAATCGTAGCGAAGATAAATGAGTAGAGGAAAAAGAGAATTATGAAAGCTTATGTTGCCCGTTAGTCAGGACACAATCTTGACTCTTTTTACGGAAACTGGCATTTGGTACTTGCAGACAAACTAAAAGCAGAGGTTTAGTACCTATTTAAAAAAAACCTTAGGTGCGTGCATGAAAAATGGTATCAATGTTGGTAACTTCTAACGAAATAACCAATGAATAATGATTACACTCTTCAACGCCAAAAACCTGATAGCAGTGGACCAGTACTCGGGTGGGCCTAAAACAAAGCTAACTTATCAGTGTGGTTGAGAGGTTAGTAGACTATTCAATAAATCCTTTTACCTTCTTCTAAAAAAAATTAAATAAATAAAATCCTTTTACCAATTTAATTTAACACACAACCGTTTGCCGAACATAATCCTATGAGTGACCACTAACTTCTATAAGCGAAAAGGATAGTGCAAAATATCGTTATGCAGTCATGATCGCTAAACCAGTCGTCGTACCATTATCTCAGTCACTCAGTCATTACCCCTAATTTCAATCACTGCACCATAGCCGCCACTGATGTGGCTGATACTTTACAAAGCCACCACAATTTGGTGTTGAGGCCAGACTTACAACCATGATAATAAGTATGGCTTTACTTCACTGAACATGAACGAAACACACGAAAAAAATGCCTTCAGCACACAAATGAAGAACCAAACGAGCCCACAATACATATCATGAAAAGGCCAGAAGTACCCTTTTTAGCATGTGAGGTACAAAGAGGTAACTGAGGAAAACTTATCCCAGCCTTGAGTACACTAAACAACAATACAGTTAACAAGTTATAGATCACAGCATACCTGTTCATGGATATTTTTAAGCATCAATCCAGTTTCTCTAGCCAGATCAGCAGACAGACCAACAAAGCGTAGCACAGATCTCTCTTTTGATGTTTTTAAAAACCATATGGGCTGCAGATAAAAGACAAATGAAATAAAGCTAGAAAACAAGACACGCCACTCATTAGTGTACAAAATGATAAAAACGAGGCCCGAGCACAACTACATACACTGACAATGTTATCACTGTGGCCCAGATATTTTTTAATGGAAGACCCCTCGCAAACAATATAATTTGCACCACATCCAACAAACCACTGGTTGAGAAGCAGTGCACCCTCTTGAGCAGCCACATCAACCACCTGATACATAACAGCGAGCATTTGAGCTACAAAAAGCAAAATTTACTCTTATAAATAGACGAATGAAACACATTCATGGGCTCAAAAGATAAGGTGGCCAAGTCACGTATTTTTTTTTTCAAAAGATAGAAAGAGCTAGATTTCTTGCAAGATCATATAGGCAATGTCCAATGATCATATTAGGGAATAAATTCAAAGAGGGTCAAGTTAAATGAGTTCCGACATGCAGAGAAAGACCAAATATGACAATCCTTGCTAATGAGACGAAATAAAGATGTTAATTATGTGATTTTAAAAAAAAGAACGGTTAAGTAAGCAGTCATGTCACCAATTCACGAAAAAAATGACGGAATATAAGTTTAGAGTTACGGCGGTGCTTAATGATAAAAGTTAGGGGTACCACGTATGTTTCGAAAAGTGAAGGGGTACCATGTAGAAATCGCAAAAACAAAGGGGGTACCATGTAAAATCCCTAAAAAAATCCCCTTATGATCCACTTAATAATAAATCTATACCAGAAAAACAAAGAAATATGTGAAATGAGGGTACCAATTAAGGGAGTTAAGAATGTGGAAGTCCAACCAAGAAGTTACACACTTGCAGTAGAATTGAAAAGGTTCTACTTTAAATCTTGAGGGATATCGTATAGTCGTATGGCGAGGTGCTAGTGCCAGAACATCAAGTAAGCAAAAGAGACAATTGGCAACTTTCAAAACTTTTCTCCTATTTATAAAAAAACTTTCAAGTAAGAATTAACCATCAAACTATGCAAGATACCTTACTATGAAGTTCTGCAGAAACATCAGAATCAATGTAGACTGAACGGCCTAATAAATGAGAATGTTTAATAACTTCAAAGTTTCCCTCTGAATTCCGCAGCATTGCTCCTATTTTTTCTGAGGGTTTTTTGGGTACATTCAGCCTGATTGGAAAACAAGAGTCATAATCTGAAGCTGAATTAACGAACCATTCTCTCATTTCGATGCCCAATTTTCCAGAACTGCGGACTGAGTACGGTGATTCATGCAACCTTGCTGAAAAAAGTAAAGCGACTGTATGTATCAGTCATATGGTTATAAGTTCTGACTTAAAGCCATTGTATCATGTATAAGCAAGGGCCAGACTATGTTGCATAAAAAGACTTGCACGGCTAACATAACGTACAACAATGGACGCCCCCCCACTTGTTCCTTATACTGTACTCCGTATATTTGTTCATTACAATACAAATGAAGGGTCAAGAATGAGACAAGCTCTTACCGCACATGGCGACACTGTCAACAAACCATCGGACAGTAACAACAAAAAGGCCAATTCTGAAACCATGGTTTAGTGCATGTTCTAGTTTGCGTCCACGAAAACTGTAAGGAGAAAGTCAAGAAGACACAACAACATACAAGTAATATCATACTCCTTCTGACCGGTCATTTGTTTATCATTTCCATTTTAGGGTGTCTCATTCATTTGTTTACCTTTCTAGATTATGTTGGTTTTCTACGAGTAATTTGATCTCCCAACGGGACTATTGTTCACTTGTCATCCACTAAGTACAACCACAAATGGTCCCTACACTTTTCTTAATCTTTGTGCCAAAACCAAAGCTAAACAAATGACTGGGACATAGGGAGTATCTCGGTTAGGTCACGGTCATGGTATTATTGTTGCGGCATAATGTCGCCTTGAAATACGCTCGCCGTAAAAGTCAAGAGGACACAACATTTTTAAAAACCAAGGTAACACAAGAATAGGCGGATTAATTCCAATTCGGATCCTCTCCATTTCCCTTAAAGCGGTTTAGATTCTAGTCTGAAACAACTCTAACAGTCACAATTTCAAAAAAAAATGGAAGATGATGATGAAAAAGGATATGTGAACGAGTAAATGAGTGCAGTTAGGATGGAGAGTGGGGCTATAAGTACCACCTAATCTCTCAGTGGCTTCCATCACTTGTTCCCTCGCTTCTGCAATTTTCAAATCAACATACATATTAGTGTAAAACCGCCTTACACAAGAATTACTGTTTTGAAGAGACTAAGACGGCGAATAAATTGACCTTTGGACAGTCCAGTGACGCATATTACTAGGCCGCGGAAAGGCGAATCTCCGACTCCATTTTGGTCTTCTGTTTCCGCCTCCATCAGATTTCTTCTTCAATTTCCACTCTCATGAGAAACCGTACCACGATAAGCTTAGTGCGAGACCGTTTCATACAAGAATAAGGATTAGATGAAGCAATGATCAATGTATGCTACCAAAACCCCTGCAATTCCCTCTATTGAAATTTCTTATTTCTTACGGAGTATTATATATCTGATGCGGAAATGTAGAGTAAGGAGAAAGTGTGAGAAACAGCACATACTATACTATTTGCTTTCAATTCCTTCAATTTAAGATTGGATGAGGTTTTTTAAATTTTCAAAAGGGGTACTATTTGTTTTTACGGCTTTCATTTCGGAAAAAAAGTTTTATACATCGAAAGTATTAATCAGATTTATTATAGTTGAACTTTTGTGTATTTTTTCTCGGTATGCTAAAGCTTTTATAAGTTTAATTAATGGGTGTTGATTTACGCAGTACACATTTTACTTATTATAGTACAATTTTTACCAAATTGCCCTCCTCATTTCCCCTCTCAACTTCTCACCCATGTACTAAATTCACAAATTATTAAAAGAAAAACATGTTATGTAAATCCAACCGCCTCTTCCACCACCCAACCATCCAACTACACCACCACCGGCCTTCATTACCGGCACTTAATGTCGACCCCACCACCGCCCCAACAACCTGTTGTTCCTCGCGCCTAATACCACCACCAAACATCATATCGTGACTGCAAATTTGAAAATATTTGACATGGATTAAAACTGTGTATTTGGCAAAAACTAATACTGTAATGCATATGTATGATGCCCTTGACTAGTGGAGACAAGCTGATGCACTATCTTTTGATTATGGTGGCTTTCACTACTAATTTGGTCCTCTAAATTGCTGCCTCAATCAGCCATAATTAATTTAAACATAAACCTCATTAAAAAGAGATAGAAACTATAACAAAGGGTAAATTTGATTATTAATAATGAATTAGTGAATTAGATTTAAGCTCTATAATCGAATAATCATTCATAATTGAATAATTTGAAAATGGTAGAAAGAAGCCAAGGGTGTACCAATAGAGAGAAGACAGACAGAATTAGGTTTGTAATTTTTTAGCAAGGGTAGTGAAATGGAAAGTTTGATGCGAAATGTACTGAAATGAGTAAAATGTGTACTGCGAAAATAAACTGCGTTAATTAATATATGTGATGTTTTGAGTTATATTGTAATATATTGTAATTTTTTGAGCTTAATATTTAAATGAAGGAACTCAAAAACTTTATATTAAAACTCGAAATTTTTATTATAAAGCTCAAAAATTACATATTAAGTTTTAATACATCAGATGTATAGTCTATTTAACGTTTCAATTCCGTCTATTTAAACCTAATTGCTGAAAATCTAATCTAATACTCCATGTAGTAAATTTTTATCAATTTCCGTGTATCAATTGTATCTATTTATATTTTGGGTAAGTATTGAGCAAGTGTGTAGTGTATGCAAGTGACAATAATTTTATTATTTTATTAGTTTATTTCACATGCATTGCTCTTTGTGTAAAAAAAACAATAGATAACAATTGACTAGGACCGATGGACTATAACAAAATGATACAAAAGGGTCAACAAATGATAAAATATCTACAAAATCTTTCAAAAAAAATATATCACCGTGATAACAGCGACACGAATCACGAGGATCAAGTCAAGTACGATTCTACGACATTGTTACCGCGAGTAGCATTGAGAATTTGAGACCGATACCATGATTTAAAACCATGATTAGGCACACCAAGCCCTAGGTGAAGGTGCTCACGGTCTTTTAAACAACAATTATTTTCAAATAAAATTTCCAATCAGGGTATCAATTTCTTGGATTTTAAAGAGGCCAACATGAAAGCAATCCTTCGTATAAGTTTAGAGATATGGAGTAGTAGTTTGCCTCACTAGCGGCACTCTTGCATACAAGGTGCATCAAGACGTTTTGCTTAGTGACACGGTGAGGCCTGCTCCTAAGCGATCTTGTACAAACTAGGTTGAAACAAAACACAGGTGAAGCATAAATTCCTTATACAAAATCACAAACTTACAGAAAACCAAACTAAACAATTAGTTCAACGATGCAAACCAGATTGACAACGCATTATCACAGATTTATAGACTAACTAATTCAGTAGTAGCAGCATTGCGTTGTATAAAAGTAATAACTTACAAGATAAAGATATAGATAAATGATGTATGCTTTAAACTACATCAAGCAAACCTTCCAAACAACTGAGGAAGAGCTACATCTATCCCGTGTTCCAAGGCAGCATCCTATGTTCGTTATCTTTCTCCAGTCCCAAAACCAACAGTTCTTCGGAATTTTGACTTCATAAATGACAAGGAAGCTTCCAAGTTAAGAAATTAGTAGAGATCACTACATAAAACATGTATACTATCTCTATATGTCTTCACAAGCTCACATCCTCCAAGAGTCTAACTAATGTGTCGAAGCATGAAGTTCACGTCTCTAGCAGCTACACCTGAAGGGCTGATACTATTGTTCAGCAAACGGCTCCCGTGTTAAAGTTTGGCAGAGATTCCAGGGTTAAAATCACAAACTTGAGTAAACAAGCAAACTGAATTGATGTTTTAATTACAAGAAGTGATGGCGGATGACTCCATCATTACAAATTATAATACGAGAAGATCTCTTTTTATATGAACATCGTTTACAATATAAAAAGGTAAAACCGAAAATGAAAATAAACACACAAGGCCAAAATCATTTCCTAGGTTTGTGCTTATCAATTAACTCTCCATCGCGAGCCCATTAACCTCACAGCCTCATCAAACTCAATCCTAAAACCCGACCTCCGCACACATAGACACCGGCGACGATAAATCTAGCCAAGACACGATCACATGAACACCAATATGCTATCTATCCCACCAACACAAAGGCATCGACTTCACTGTACTCATCTTCTCTTTTCTCCCCACATTCATCACCCATCCTTTTTCACCCCCCATAGGTTGCTTCTCTCGGTCACCGATCACTTATAGATATTTATGTCGCCGGCCACCATATCTCTCATCCCTTACCCTCCGTCATCTACAGACAATCCTCTTATTCAGTGTCTGACACCGACACTTGTATGACACACGCCTAAACGTGTCGGACACGACGGTGTCACTTGTATGACACACGCCTAAACGTGTCGGACACGTATAAAGTCATGCCTGACTTTCTTCATTTTGTGGGCGCGTATCTGACACGTGTCCATGGTATTTGGACATGTGTCCATGGTATTTGAACACTTTTTGGACACGCCTTCAAACGGAATCAAGTTGAATTTAAGGTGAATGGTTTGTGTTGTTTTATGGTGAAATTTAGTGGGGAAATGAGTTGAATTGGGTGTGAATGATTTCTTTAGATGAGGAATGAGATGCCGAATAAGATTGATTAGAAGATGGGTTTGTGTGAGAAATGCGAATAAGTTGTAATCAATGTCAAGTTTTACATTCACTTATTTATATTTCTTATCAAATACTTTCCCAGAAATAAAATCGTATGTTTATAACTATGAAATTTATATATTATAAGATTCAAATAACGTGTTCCGTGTCCTAAATTTCATGGGATGCCGTGTACGTCTATGTGTCCTTATCTGCTTTGGTGCTAACCTAGTCCGTCATGGACCAACAAACCCTATTTGACAAGTCCATCAATTTCACCTAGGTAACTTGTGGGTATTTCAAAATTAATGAAAATTTCGGAACTAAATCATACCTGAAAAAATAACTACATCAACGCTCAAAAGTAACTACATTGTCTTTCAAAAGTAACTCAAAACCAGAGAGATGCCTACCATCATAAGGAATTGGTGGAGATTGAGGGCATAATGGAAGATCGTGAGAGAGGTGTGTTAGTGTTGGAACTTTGAAGGGCTAGTTGATGGTGGTATTGGATTCCAAATTGCGTGATCTAGGCGAACGAGGTAATCAGAGTGTGAATGGTGGTTAGAGGGTGGAGCGTTGGTGGTAGGTCATGGAAAGTGGAGAGATTTGGTAATGGTGGAAGAAACTTTTGAGGGGTTCTAAGGAATGGTGGTGGCTGGTGGTCGAAGGGGATGGGGTGTGAATGAGTCTGCCGGACTCTGACGAGTCCGGTGGTGAGGTTCGGTGGCTGATGGCGGTGGTATGTGGGGAGGTCTAGTGATTGGGTGGATAGGGCGAGTGGGTGAGATAGTGGTAAGAGAGAAAAATTAATGATAAGAAATGAGGGGAAGGATCTAAGTGATGACATAGCACATTAATGTGCTCTCATATGGTATAGGAGATCTTACCATACAATTACTCTTGCATTAGAATGGAAGCTAGGAATTCTTCAAATCATACCTCTTTTTAACTCAATACCATCCAACTCTGCGTCGTCAACTAAATCAGAGTGCCTCTCTGCATCCTCCAAATGATGATGTGTATATAGATTTTCTACATTGGAGTTACTTTCCTCAAGCAAGCTCATGAATTTAAGTAATTCTTCAGTGTCACCCTTCGTTTTCAAGTAATCCAGACATGTCGTAATAACAGACTTGTGATAGTATGGAATCCATGTTGAATCATTAAGTTGGAGGGCCTTCTCAACTGTTTTAACCGCATCTTCAATCCTGTTATGAATCAAGTAACCGTGTACAAACGCACACAACGTGCTTCTTTTAGGCTCTATAGCGAACCTCGCCCTAATCTTATTGATCACCTCCTCCGCCTTTTCAAATTCTCCTTTATTCCCATAAGCTTGAACAAGAGGATTAATGACCCACATATCTGACGGTGCATTACCAGATAAAGACTCAGCCCACTCATCTATGATCTTCTCGGCAGCTTCAAAGTCACCTAGGTTGACATATGAGCTAACCATGACATGATAGCCTTTATTGTAGGTATTCCATGAAGTCTTGTAAATATCCCATAAGCGACTAACCTCTTCTTTGAGTTTCGCACGGGCATATAAAGTAATCAAGCAGAGAAATGTAACTCTTTTTTCTTTACCGGTAGCTAGATGCTCAGCAAACCTCAACATTGTAAGGGACAGTTCCACAAGACCGGCATTCAAGTACCCACTAGCAGATGTAATATAATCAGAGGCTTTCATGGCATGGATTGGATCTGCTTGCATTTTCATAAGCAACATATCCATCTCCTTCACTTTGCCACTTGTTGAGTATGCAGCCAGTTGAATTCGGTATGTCCATGAATCTGAAGTAAAGCCTTTCTTTTCCATTTCTTCCAGTAGCAGTTCCGCTTTGTCATATAATCCCAGCTGGAAATACATCTTAAGCATGATATTATAAGAGTATCTATGCTCAGCAAATCCAGATTTCTTCATTTTCTCCATAAGAATCTCTGCTTTTTTCAAACATCCTGCCTCTGCAAAACATTTTAAAAGACTCGAACAAATCCTAGGAGATCTCCATATAGGTGGGAGGTCATGAAAGTACTTTTCTGCTTGGTCAGGCCCACGGACAGTGGATATTAACTCCATATGGGTCGCTCTATCTCTTGCCAACAAATTGTCAGAGTGTTTCTCACTCATCCACTCAGATATCTGTCGCATATTAGAGAAATTACACAACAATTATCATTTGTATATAGCGGTGTAAACAACAACGAATGAGGCTAATAATTTGTCGTCTTTGATTCTAATAAGGGAACGGCAATGCCTGACCATAAAAGGAGGGAGAGGGAGGGAAGGGGAAGAGAGGGGCGGGGGAAGGAGGGGCGGGAAAGGGAAGGGTGAATGGTGGAGGTCATTTTCCCTCCAAATTTTCCCTTTGTTGGAGGGGAAATAATTTAGGTTGGAGGAGGAAAATGGAGGAATCCAATTTCCCTCCCCTCCATTTTTCTGACCAAACAATGGATTTCTCATCCCTCCCCTCCTTTGCCCTCTAAATCCTTCAATCCAAACACACCCTTAAGTTTTTCATTTATGTGAACATCTTACATCAAATCCAACACTCTTTGGACATGTTTAGTACACTTTTGTTTGCAGATGGATATAACATACAACTACCACGTGAGAATCCATTGTTGTTGGCTGCTTTTGTACAATAACAATACAACTTCCTAAAGGTCTTGTTTGGATAAAAAAAATTGGAAGGAAAGGGAGGGGAGGGATCCGGAGGGAGACAATTTCCATTGTTTGGATGCAAAATAGGGGTGGAGGGATTTGGAGGGTAGGGATGATGGATCCTTCCATTTCCATTTCCCTCCTCCAAGGCAAAATGTTTCTGGGAACTCTCATCCAGTCATCCACCATTCCACCTCCTCTTCCCTTCCTTCTCTTTCCCCCTTCCCTCCCTTTCCCTCCATTTTTTGGTATCCAAACAAGGCCAAAATGTTGATTGTAATTCGCACACAAACAGTTTTGATTTTTGGACTTTTCATAAAAACGCTAAATTGATTACAAAAATCAATCGCACAAGTTGTTGTTGATTTCCCCTCTCCATATGAGAGGTCGATCATTGACTTATCACCTACCGCACCCAAAAACTCCATAGAAATCATTAAGCTAGCACAATACTAGAATATTAAAATATACGGAGTACTCCCTTCATCCCGGTGATTTGTTTACCATTTTCATTTTAGGTTATCTCATTCATTTGTTTACCTTTCTATATTATGAAGGTTTTCTATTAGTTATTTAATTTCCCAATGGGACTATTGTCCGCTTGTCATCTACTAAGTACAACCACAAATTATTCCCTACTCTTTCCTTGGTCTTTGTGCCCAAAGTAAAGGCAAACAAATGACCGGGACGGAGAGAGTACAAGCTAAAATGTTAAAGTGATCGATGATTGAGAGCTTAACGAAACCAATTTGTACGTTCTACATAACACTGAGATGATTGAACGTGTTAAACAAACAGACACATTGATAGCAGTTTTACTAGAACCAAACTAACATTTCAAACATACGCAATAATTTAGCTAACTGAAGTAGTAAAGTCATGAGAGATGACCCTCGCAATAAAATTGCCGTTTGGATCCCTTAACACCAAAAAAGAAATAGTCGGCAGTAACTCGAGTTTAGTTTAGTTCAGTTCAGGCAGTTTCAGTTTAAACAAAAACAAAAACAAAAACGCGATACATAATTAAAGTGGGAATATACCTGAAGAGCGTGGGAGAAGCGTCGGATGGAGCGAAAGCGGGTGACGAGGGAAAAGAGTTCATCACGGGATAGTTGATGACCCTGTTGAACCCATTCATCTAGAATTGGAACAATGGAAACTGAAGGGTTTGTATTAATTGAAAGTCTCTTGTATAAAGGAAGAGCTACACTTTGATCTGTATAGGAAGAAAATAATACAACATTGCCATAAACCCTTTGAGTCACATGTTTGATCGTTTGACGCCATGAATGCACCAACCTACACTTTGGTCTGCCTAATTTCGATGCTATCAAATTCATTTTAGTTGTCTATCTCACCGACTTTGATTTTGATTTTGGAAAGGCAATGTTGTTCTCTCAGTACTAGGCTTGTCAAGCGGGTCAATCGGTGTCGCCGTGTCGGTATCCGACTTTCCGGTCATTAGGCTTAATAGAATTTGTGTTGGGTTGAGTTGGGTCGGTTAGGTTATCTTTGATTCAGGTTATTTTTGGGTTGGGTATTTTCAAATTATTTAGATCATAAAGGGTCAAGTTAATTTGGATTTGGGTCACATTCGAATCCTCAATTTGGGTGTCGGACGGATCAATTTTGTCATGTTTAAATTATACTTCCTCCAATCGTACTCAAACACACCACTCACTTTTTCTGACATTATTTATGTTTTATATAATTGTATATTGTTATTCATATGTAAAGAATGTATATTTCCTACATCGACCATTAATTCTATTTGTCTAATTCACCGACTTAGTCTTATTTTCACATGGTAGGTTTAAAACAATGAATGTTGCAGTGTATACATATAATCGATATAATCAAAATGACAATCTCAATCGATTAGTAGAGGCCGTTATAAAGAGCGAGCAAGATTGGGTGTTTGATTAAAAAATTTCTCAATACGTACTCTCACCCCTTACTCAAATCTCTGTGAACATCTGTGTTCACTGGCATTACGAGTGTCATTCTAGACATAGAGTGCTAAAGGGGAACGAGTTTTTAATTTTTAGTGTCTATGTCATTCTCTCCTTTGTACTTAATTTGACATAACATAAAGTTGATTCGAATGATTTCTAAATTTCCACAATAATATGGTGGCGACTCATAACTACAAGCTTGTTCAAAGCTTCTTCAAACCTTTCACTGGTTTCTAACACCCTCAAATTAGTCACGAGCTCATGACGTGCTTTGTTTACAAAGTTCGGTGGGAAGATAGGGTGTCGCTTGAACGTTTCAGCGCGCGAGTGTGCACGGCGCGGGTGGCATTATTGGTCCACAGTTTGGCGACTCCGTTGGGGAGATACACTTGATCTTTGTCTAGTGTTACCTGTGGTGAAACTTAAACAATGTTGGATTCTAATTGCATTTGACTATTATCAATTCTCATTCGCAGTCTTCTTAGTCCGTTTTATCTAGCCTTTCTAGGCTCTTAACCAACCATATTCGACCACCTGTCTTGTCTTGTTGGCGCAAATTCTTATTTGTTCTTAGTAGATGGGTAACGATTGATGTCAACCACACCATAACACATACTCTTGTTTGTATCAAGAGCTTTCATTACGCATGCAAATGAAAATAGGAATCTACCTTTTTCATATTTGGCACAGACCTCTCCACAAACCATGGTTTGATTGCTTGGTGTTGAAATCAACCTTTAAACCAAAATCTCGTTACTTGCACTCAACATACAGTTAAAATGCATATTTTAAGTCAATCACATGTCTAAATATTCCCTTTTGTAAAACCAAATAGTCAATGTTTTTTGTAAATAAATAACAATCCTTGCTCAATTTTCAAAAAATATGATCTTTTCAAGAATAAAAAACAAACTTTTGCAAAATGAGGAAAAGAGATAATTTTAGGCATTTTATTGGTGAAAAAGTGATAGCATTTTTAAAATAATGCTAAAAAAATAAGTATTTGTCGTTTTAAAACTATTTATCAAATGATGTTCACGTAGACTCGGGTTTCCCGAACCAAAAACACAGAGGAAACACACCATTGGCAATAGCTTGTCTTAAATTTATTTTTATTTTAAAAAAAAATTTATATAATACATACATGCCATTCCCAATGGCGTGTCTCCTGTACAAAACCCGCCATCCTCAATGACGTGTTTGCTTTTAGTCCATTTTTCTAAGTTTGCATTTTTCTACTCACTAGTAAATAAAGAGCAAGGCAGTCTAATAAGTAACTGAATAAGACTAAACCGAGCAGGGTAATATGCTTTTATCTACCAAATCATGCGGACCTCCATAGTCCATATCATAAAAGCGTAAATATCCCGTGCACACTGCACGGGTATAAAAACTAATAAAAACTAGTCTAAATTACAGCATCTTATGGAGTAGAGCACCTTTAGCGGATGATCTATCTATTTGAGTTTGATGACATATTAAGCTAAGATACATCGCTCAATTAATAGTTTGACCTCCCACCACGTCCCTCGGAGCTTCTTCGGACAATTTATCGTACAACACCCTATTCAACCCGTTTTCTATCTTTAACAGAGCCATTCTGCAGCATAGATCGACTGTGAAACAGATTGAATACTCCACTATAGGAGCTTGAGAACATACATTTAGACAGCTTCCATTAACTGGAAGAAGAAAACATTACCATCCCGCAACACAGATTAATGGTCGTCAACCAAGTGCTTCCATCAGGCTTTTGAACATCATGACGTGGAGGCGGGATTTTACCGTCGGAACGGTTTTTCATCCTCGAAAGGTAACTCAATGAGAGTAGCATTACCATAGAACTCCTCTAGGTTGTAGAAAGCTCTTTGTGGGGGAAGAAATAAGTGGACAACTACATCACCTGTAAAGAGGAAACAAGTACGGTTCAAATTACTAGATTGCATTTGTATCTCGGCTAAAAGAAGGGAAGAAAATAAATTCAAAAGCTTCTTTAAGAGGAAATAAGAAGCACTGCAATCATGATCAGAAAAGAAATTTGACAACATTTCGTGTCATAAGTCATGTAGTATTTCAAGTCATAAGTCATTTGACCAAAAAAGAATAAACATTAAGATCCGTTAGTGTTAAGGAGCAATATTATGATACTTAAAGCATTTCTGAGACATTGTAAGTTGTCATCATCATTATCATTATCATTAATTCCATCATGTAGTGAATGGAGGTTGTGAGTTTTCGTCTAAATCAGTCCTATGCATAAGGGATTTTGGATACATTTGGAGGACGGAAATGGAGTCCATTTCTATCCTACCTCTATTTACTAATCAAACAAGGGATTTGTACCCCTCAGTCTCTGTTGCTTTCCCTCTAAATCCCCTAATTCAAACAAATCCTTGTGTGTTTGGATAGCGAAAGTAGAGGGCAAGGGAGGGAACGGGAGGGAGAAAGGAGGAGGTCATTTTCCCTCCAAGTCTATACAAGCAGGAAATACTCTCAATCACACGAAAGTCTATAGCAAACAAGAGACATGTGGATACTTGGTTCAATAACTACAATATGCAAGAGAAAAAGAAGTATTTTATTCCTAATTCAGTAATTCCCCTAAAAATTACTGGTAATTATGACATTATAAGTTATTTATTTAAGGAAGGGGGGTATTAGTATGCTATCATCGTCACATCATATCAAATGATCTTAGCATTGGTTAAGATGGAGGTACTATGAACGATAGTTCGTGGGTTTAAATACGACTCTTATCGCACTGTCCATGTGTCTCCTTTGACAATATAAAAACACGTTACATCATATAAGCTATGAAATCCCAGCAAAAAATATCACTATCGTAAAAGAGCTCCTGTTCAAGGTGATGAAGTGTATATGTATCACTAGGCGATTCCTGGAGAAAATCCATAAGTGGAATCTTACCGAAATCTAGTAGTGTCCAGGAGTTGGGTTTTGAGTCGCCATTTGGAACTCTGCCAAACTTCTCTTCAGCAAGATCTGCCATCTTCGTCCTGCAATAAGAAAGCAATACCTATAATGGAGGCTAGAACATTTTGAATCATAGTGATCTGGTATATCATAGAATACGGTGTGGACGAAGCAGCGTAAAGGATATTGAATACCTTATTGCATAAAGTTGCGGACGAGAAAATGCAGTTGCAATGATGAAAAATCTAGTCCAGTACACTAGAGGCTTCACAAACAGAACTTTTATATCCTCAGCCTTGACATCACTTGCAACCTTGGCCATTGCCACAGCAACTGCACTAGTTCACGAGCAGTTAGTGGATAAAAGTGCACTGGACTCGACATTAATGATAAATAACTAAACTACATTGGTAAGGAAAAAAAAAAAGTAGCATATATAGTATCAGTAATACCAGGAAAGAATAAAAAATGTTAATGATGGTCTAAGTATTAGCTGAAGTGTAAAGGGCACAAGACATTCTTTTTTCAGCAATCGAGGAAACTTGAGGACTCAACTGTTTGCTATAAATACATGGTTCGCTGCCATTTACCCTCATAAAAGGAGAGGCCATACAAGCTTAGAATGTGAGAGAATCATTAATATACGATCAAGCATTGAACGATTGCCTTCAAATTTTTTATGCTTTGAAAGCTAATGATTCTATATTCCTTTTCTTTGCAGGGGTGGGTGGCTTCGCTTGTATTTTTCAAAAAAAACTTTAATAATGTCATGCCAAGATGTTGTAACAAAATGTGAGAAGCATGAATGCAGCTTTGAAACTAGATGGCAACCTCAGCCATGATAAAACAGGATGTTTAAAGGGAAAGAGGATCAGGTTCAGTTGAAGCTACTCTTACAAACAAGCACGTGTCAAAAGAAGAAGGTACAGAGCTTCACCAGGTTTACAGCAACAGACTGTGTAATAGCTTTCTCGATGGAATTGATTAGGAAATCTAAGCATTCCTCATATTCAAAGGGTCAAATCCTAACTCAAACAAGCTAGGTTAGTAGTGTTCTTTGGAAGAATTAGCTCTTGGCTTTGATTACAATCAGAGTAGATTGCAAACTAAGATGACTTTTTCACGACCAGACACAGTTTCTTTCTTTATATTTTTCTTGAACGTCGGGCCATTGCGTTCATCCATCAAGGGCAAAAATATCTACATATACAGCCTTCCTGCTTCTAAAAGATAAATATCACACGTCTGTATTCCTAATTTGCTAAAAGATTGGAAGCACAACTCTCACACAGGACAGCAAAACACATTTACATTTACAGACATTAGTAATTTGATGTTTATGAGAATAGCCTGTTCACCCTTCATTCTGCATAGAAAAATTCTCAGATTTCTCCCGTCCCATAATTCCCCTGGTAAAGAGAATGTATTCACCCTGACAGTATATGTGAATTCTGCTCATTCCAGTCTACCACGAAACAGAAAAATAGCACTTTTTCAAGCAACTTCTTCTGTTTTATTAGCACTCAAGCCTATAGATTCGATGAAGAAACTAGCCAACGAGGCAGGACACACCCACTTTTTCTCTTGGAATGTAGTAAGCTGAAGCCAAGGTAAGAGATGAGTATTACATTCAATGTTCTCCAGCAAATGAAGTAAATTTTGAAACGTGGTCAGTAGTAGGCCTATGCTGCTCTAATATCTAAAAACTCACAAGTAATCCTCCCCAGATACATAGTTTACCAAAAAGGTTTGTAACTTTGAAAGAAAATTTAGACTTACAGATACCACTCATAAAGGAGAGGCCACCATATAAGTGAGTATACTAGAGCTTCTGTTCCAAATACTCATTTCCTCACATTTTATTGACCTCGTATAGTAAATGGGAGTATCAATATTCACTAGAAATAATTTCCAGTTAAAATAGTGTTATGCTCATTCATGGACATGATTTACTCAATCATGGACATGAATGACCATCTTACCCCTCCCATTTCAACTTTATTTTTTCAATTTTGTTCTATGTTTGTTGTTCAATTTCACTGCCTTGCTAGATTCCTCACCACCACCCACCGCGCCACTGTCCCCTTCCATGTGCCGCCAGATTCGCCGCCCCTTCCCACTCCCTCTGCCCGCCCTGACGCACACAACCGGCCACCGCACTACCGTCATTCACTACCCCCTCCCTTTACACGCCTAACAACAACCCTGTCGGCCAGACGACAAACTGCCGGCCACCCACAGCACCACTGTCACCATCAACGCCTCTGCCGGCCAGGCGACAACCCCGAGCGCCGCCATCATCCCCCTCCCCTGCCACCGCAGCCATCCCTTTCCCTTCATCCACTTTAATTTTCATAAACCCTAACATAATCTCCCCAAATTTAATTTAGGTGGTATCTAATTTGAAACAAAAAAATAGTGGCTTTATTATAAGTTAGAATTAAGAATTATTATTTGATTAACATGAGAACTTAGAATTTGTAGTTTACTAATTTGATTAGCATTTGCTTTAGGTTTTAGAGGAGAAGAGAAAAACAGGAATTTGATTTTTGTTTTTTTACCCAAGGGTAAGGTATGGAAATTTTATGCAAAAATGTTCATGAAAGAGTAAAACTTGTCCATGAAAGAGCAATTACGTTAAAATATCCAAAGGGTTTCCCTTCCATATATGGATGTCCCCACAAATTTGTTGTTTCCTAAATAGAGATTAGTGATGTAAGTTCATCTAGTAAATTCCCAAAGGGTTTCCATCTCACTGATATGGAGCTTTTCTAAAATGAACATTCCACGTATATTCTTTATAAAAATTAAAAGCACAAACCAGTGCATTATAAAAGTCGGACAAACAATAAAATTATGGACGCAAAAATAGAAACACATGCCCAGGGTGACGACATAAACCATGACAGCTGTTATGTACAAAGCAGGAACGTAAAACTTAGCGGAACTATGTTTGTTA
Organism: Heliosperma pusillum; assembly: GCA_022085475.1. NCBI lineage: Eukaryota > Viridiplantae > Streptophyta > Magnoliopsida > Caryophyllales > Caryophyllaceae > Heliosperma > Heliosperma pusillum. Next base: position 31,943 of record JAIUZE010074085.1, read on the forward strand.
TATTGGTCTTATCCATGAATCATGAAAGCTGGACTAGTTACTCCTTCGTGAAGATGGTCCACTTAAGAAGAATCAATTATAGGCCTAGTTATTAATCAGGAAATCATCTAAGTCATGAACAGTGTACCTTAGAATCATTATATGACAAACTGATTCTACAACAGGTGAACAACAAGGGAGGTTCATTTATACAAGAACAAAAAAAGACACGAGAAAGAGGATGAAGGGAAAAGAGAGAAAGTCTTCCAGCAGAAGTACAAGCTTAGAGAAGAGAAATAAGGGAAAAAACATCATGGCAAGTGTTAACAATGGTTTTAAAAGGGAGCAAGACACCGCCAGGTGGTGACGACCCGTGGTGAAGAGGCGCACGGTGCGCCTCATAGAAACGGGGCACACAGCACGCCTCGTAGAAACGGGGCGCATGATTTTGCGAGAAAGTTTGTGATTTTTTTGTGCAAAATTGCCCTTATCGATTTCAAAGATGTCTAACATGTAAATGAGTAAAGAGCAAGGATAATGGGGCATAGAGACGAGAGTAGAAAAACTTTAAAATGTGGAAATCGCATATATAGTAGACTAGTAGTGTGCCTGGCTAGATGCAACTTATCTTGAAGGGGCACCAAGGCGTTTTGCTAGTGCCTCACCAAGCTTTGGGGATAAGCACTCCCCAGACATACTACTATGGTGTTACGTCACTTTCAAGAGCGCAACCATAGAGAGACATCCCAACTAGGAGATATCTCTAAGATACAGACCAATATATCACGTGACAACATTGAAAGTAGCCAATGGGGGTAGAAACTAAAATGCACTCAAGAGGTAGCTTGCCTTGTATCCCTAAACTTTAATCCTCGAGAACCTATCTCTCTTACTTTCCTCTACTATTAAAATCATGATTTTAGAGGAGGCATATACGAATCTATCTAGGTGAACGTTTTAGCCACAACAAAATTGCTCACTCGAAAGATTCTGATCTTGCTTTTAGGATTACTGTCTCAGTGTCTCTTTTCTAGATAAAGCACGCAACCATGAAGGAAGATGTAAAGTGGCTAAGCTGTTTCATCAGTAAACATAAAAAAGAGACCCAATCAAAAAAACTTACATGATAAGCTCTCGGCATCATCATCAACTTCAGCAGTTGTTGGCTTTTGATCCGTTCTGGTAAATACGACTTTTCCATACTTTTCAAACATATCATCAAACATGTCATCGGTGTCTTCACTAACATCCTGCAGAGTACAACCGGAATTGTCATTCTAAATTCACAAAACCAAAACTCTACCAATTTCAATCACATTAAGTAATTTGGCCTCCTAAATCCCAACTCCATCACTGTTCATAGGAATCATAGCTAATCCACATGACATATAAAGCATGAAATTTTACAGAAGATGAATTTGCAAGTTAAATTACAAAAACAAAAGAGCAAAAAGCAATTTTACAGGCTATCCAACATTCAACACTTTCATTTTGGGCGAGGATAACGCCGCAATTCTTTTTGTTAATGCCACTCAATTTGCGAGAGAGTAAATAGTAAGATACTCCCATAATTAGCTTGTATTTGACTGGCATTATAAAAAACGGTAGTGGCATTATCATCTATCTCCCTTTCATTTTAGACAAAAGAATTGGATACTTCATATCCGAAACTCCGACACTGTGTCATTAAATGAAAAAGGGAAAACAGAAAAGAGGAGTAATCTTACGGAGCCAAGTGCAGTGCTACAAAACATGGAGGAATGGTTTCTAGAAGAAGGAGAAAGAGGAAGCTTCAACTCCTGGAATTTTTTAGAACAAAGAAATCCTCGGAAACCCAGTTGTTGAAAATCATAACGCATTTGATTTGCTGCAACAAGTCGTGGGTTAATTGTAGAAATTGAAACAAGGTTGAGCGCCATTTTTATCAACAAGGTTAACTTCAATTCCTTGATGTTGGTTCTCTTCCGGGAGTAAAATGAGATGTCCCCTATTATCTATTCCTTTTTGCCTTTTTTTTTTGTTGGAAAAAATTAAAGGCAATTTCTCGTTGAAGACGAACCATATCCGTATTCAGCTGAAGACGGGTCTTTAGTAACCAGCTTTAACGACAAAATGTAATTATGTGACAAACAAACATTTATAAAGTAGGAAATGGTATTGATTACATTTGTTGTTAAACTGATCATATTTTGCATGTCTTCAGTTGAAGACGGAAATGTATCCGTCTTCAGTGAGACGAGATCTTCGAAATTATACATCTTCTCATCCACTTCAAAGTATTTATCGGAAACTTCTCATGATACACCTTAATTGTATCATATTTCTCATGATAACCTTACTTTTACGAATCTGCCTACATTACCCTTGAGGTTTCATTTTTGTGCCCATGGTACCATTTAATGTAACGGCTGACAACGAAACGTTCAATTTTGATGGTGTGACAATATTTAGTTAATTAAAAATTAATAATAAATATGAAATAAAAGTAGAAGTTTGAACATTTCTCATGGTACCCTCTGTTTTATATACATTCTTCCTCAGATATCTCTAATATGTAACAATTTTTTCCATGATACCCTTGAGTCATTAATGTGTGTATATATATACGGATACACACACCTATAAAGTCCCTTTGGTTTTCAAAACATATTTTTCTATGATATATTTTGAAATTAAGATGAGATGTGAAATTTATCAACAAATTACGAGACACATTCACTAATGTCACTGTTATTATTATTACTTTTACGATATCCCTTGTCAATACTATTACATTCACTAAAAATAAGTTTAATTAAACTTAACATAACTTATCTTAGCTTAATTTAAGTTTAATTAATTAACGTAACTTAACTTATAACTTAGACTGCACTGGACTTAATTCAAAATAACTTACTTGAACATAACTTGTTTAAAATAAGAGTAAATTAATAATTACTCCCTTTTATAAAGCACTTTTCCAAAATAACTCCCTTTTAAAAACTTTTTAATAATTTACTCCCATTAAATATTCTCAGGTCAAAAATTGCACCCAAAAACCATTCCGTCTCCATTTTCGTCATAATTTGAATTTTCAGTTTTGAAGTCTATTTTTTGGACAAAAATGCCCTTCCTCTACCTTAAATACCATTGTTGTCTTCTATCTCTCATCATTTCCCCATTTCTTCACCTTACTTATAAATTTTCATCCTCATAATTTCCTCATTTCCCCCCCTCCCCAATTAAGGTATGTTCTTCTTCATCTCTCTCAACTTTTATTTCTATTGTAATTTGCAGCAAGAATAGTATTGATCTTAGTGGTGCGATTTAGGATTAATCTTTTTCCCCAATTTTGTGAATCTGGTAATTATTTTTAGGGTTTATATTTTCTGCAAATTGTTTCGAAAATGTAGGTACCGTCATGTCAATGGAGAGCAGCTATGAAAGCTCCCACCACAGTGTTGTTGATGAGCAGGCTAATAAATGCTTGTGTCGTGTCCCTATTGCGATTTTGAAGTCTTCCACACACGACAATCCAGGAAGGAAATTGGGGAAAAAGATTAACTCACCGTAAACAAGAGTAGAAGGTTTCAAACATAGAAATTAACTCGCTGTAAATAAGAGTAGGGGAAGAAACTTACAGTAAACAATATTGAACAATTCAATAGCTTGCATCATCAATCAGAAATCGATTATTTGGGGGAAAATGAGAGTGAGAGAAAGAGAGAGACAGATGAAAATCCCTTATATATTAAAACACAAACATTTACTCCCTCCTCCTTCACCCAAGTCATCAACCATAGACTTTTGCTTTTTTTTTTTTTTTTTTTTTATTATTATTATTATTATGGTGGGCCACCATCCACTCTTATTTCTTTTATTTCCTTTCCTCTACTCTACAAACCAAATCTTTATAATTAATAATAATTTTCTTTTGCCAAAAGTATAAAAATAGAACGAAAACTAAATACGGAGTATTATTGTAAGTAAAAAAATAGCAACTTAAAAAAATCCGGCAAGGCAGCAAAAAATATTTTTCCTCTAATGATTTTTTATTTATAGACAATAATATTAAAAAAAATCAAAAATTTTTTCATTAATTTAGTGGTACATGTTATTAAGAGTAATACAAAGGAAAAAGTTAGAAAGGAATTTACTTTATAAATATAATATTTTCACAACACTATTGTACGAGTATTGTGTTTTTTAATCTTCTATTATATTGAAAATTTTAAATCTTCAATCTATAAAATCGGACAAGTACAAAATAACACATCAAAAATTATTCACGATAACTCACAATTTTCTTTTTTCACGAATGAGCAAAATTAGAAACTCAAACAAGATTGTCAAATATAAATTATGTAGAAAGGGTGTAGATTAAAAATATTTGATATAAAACTAAATAATTCCTTATCCCTTATCCCTTATATATTAAAACACAAACATTTACTCCCTTCTCCTTCACCCACGTCATCAACCATAGACTTTTGCTTTTTTTTTTTTTTTTTTTTTTTTATGGTGGGCCACCATCCACTCTTATTTCTTTTATTTCCTTTCCTCTACTCTACAAACCAAATCTTTATAATCAATAATAATTTTCTTTTTCCAAAAGTATAAAAATCCCTTATATATTAAAACACAAACATTTACTCCCTTCTCCTTCACCCACGTCATCAACCATAGACTTTTGCTTTTTTTTTTCTTTTTTTTTTTTTATGGTGGGCCACCATCCACTCTTATTTCTTTTATTTCCTTTCCTCTACTCTACAAACCAAATCTTTATAATCAATAATAATTTTCTTTTTCCAAAAGTATAAAAATAGAACGAAAACTAAATACGGAGTATTATTGTAAGTAAAAAAATAGCAACTTCAAAAAATCCGTCAAGGCAGCAAAAAATATTTTTCTTCTAATGATTTTTTATTTATAGACAATAGTATTAAAAAAATCAAAATTTTCTTCATTAATTCAGTGGTACATGTTATTAAGAGTAATACAAAGGAAAAAGTTAGAAAGGAATTTACTTTATAAATACGGAGTATAATATTTTCACAACACTATTGTACGAGTACTGTGTTTTTTAATCTTCTATTATATTGAAAATTTTAAATCTTCAATCTATAAAATCGGACAAGTACAAAACAACACGTCAAAAATTATTCACGACAACTCACAGTTTTCTTTTTTCACGATTGAGCAAAATTAGAAACTCAAACATGATTGTCAAATATAAATTATGTAGAAAGGGTGTAGATTATAAATATCTGCTTTATCTACTTTATATAAAAGAGGAAACATTTACTCTCTTCTCATTGGTCACTCATTTTTAAGGATTAAACAAATTTTAACCAGGTAGGACCCCTCACATTCTTAATTCATAATTAATTACTCTCTTTCATAATTTTGTTAAATAATTACTCTTTCTATTTCATTCTTTCACCATCTTTTCTTAGTATAATTACATTTCAATAATTTTGTTTTAGTGAATCTAATATGAAATCCTACATTACAACATCAACATACAAAATTTACAATGAACATCCAAAAAATACAAATAATAAAAAAAAATTACGATAACCCATACGATTTTAAAAAACAATTTTAAAATTTTGGAAGCTGTGCAAATTTGTCCAAAAGAAAATTTATACAATAAATAATACTCCGTAATAGGTAAAAAAATGAAATGTTGTAACGAAAACTAAATGAGTCAATAATTAGAAAAAAAATTACTTATTGAAAAACAGAATACTTAGGAGAAAGAAAAAATATGAAGGTGGGTTATTTCGGATTTAAAAGTATCCCGTGCATTTTTTTGCACGGGATTAAAACTAGTAAGAGAAAGAAAGAGAGGAAATGAGAACAAAAATATGAGAGTCTTGGGTTAGAAACAAATGAAGGGTATATCGGTCAGAAATTATCCATTTTCATCTTAAAGTCAATTTGGGTGCAATTTTTGACCTGAGAATATTTTATGGGAGTAAATTATTAAAAAGTTTTTAAAATGGAGTTATTTTAGAAAACTGGTTTATAAAAGGGAGTAATTATTAATTTACTCTTAAAATAACTTAATTTGAATCGTAACATACAATTAATTAACACAGAATCTAATTAAAATTTAAAAGTAATTTAATCATTATCAACTTATATAAGTGTTTCGGATAACGTCGTCTACTATCTACGAGTTAAAGGTTAACATGGTTTTTAACAATACACATTGACACAATACCATTATACTTAGTCTAAAAATAATGATATAGTATACATTATACAATTAATTACGTATTACTCCCTCCAATCCAATCTCAATTACCCATTTGACTTTTTGCGGTCTATGAATCGACACTTTGACCACGTTTTTCTTCATTAATATATTATTTTTTTGGGTCGAAATTATAATTTTCCGAAACCTCTTCTTATAATGAACGTAAAAATATCAGTTTTAAATATAAATTTCGAAAAATTGACTTAATATAATCGATGTAAATATTTAACAAGCAGGGGCGTCTCAAACTTTTGGGAGGCTCGGTGCTGAAAAGTTGACGTGGGCCGTAAAATTAATTTTACCGCTTTATGGTTAAAAGGCAATACATGTGTCCTTATATATCCACCCTATTAAGATATTACCGACTACGCCTAAAGTTTTGAAACTCATACCGCAAATATATGTAAATTCAAAACAATGCCTGGTGGAGTACTTTTTTAACGATTTGATAATACGCATCTCTTTTATGAAGTATTTTGAATATGCGTTAAATAAGCAAATAAGGTTTTCCTAACTAATAATTATATGAAAATGGGTAAAAATCGAGGGTCTAACTCTATAAAAGATAATTTATAATAGGGAACAAAGAAAAAAAATGGAAAGATGAAAAAAGTATGACCATAAAATATAGCGTAAAAAAGCAAGAAAAAGTGAAGTAAAAAAAAATGCAAGTCCAAAATTGAAAAAGTGGTGTTGTTGGGTAAAAATCGAGGGTATAACTCTATAAAGATAATTTATAATAAGGGAACAAAGAAAAACAAATGGAACGATGAAAAAAAAAACGAGCATAAAATAAACCTAAAAAGCAAGAAAAAGTGGAGTTTAAAAAAAATAAAAGTCCAAAATTTAAAAAATTGGTGCTGATGGGAGTCGAACATGGGCAGTCTGCATCTTAAGTGTCCATATCTTAGCTTTCAACCACTAGACCCAATTTTATTCTTGTTATTAATTCCATGTTTACAGTATATATTCTTCAGAGTATGCAGATGAGGCCCTCCAAGGTTGAGGCTCGGTTCTTGGGCTTAGCATGAACCGGGCCTTAGCCGCCCCTGTTAACAAGTTTGACTTAAAAAGGTGAGTGAGTAGTTTGGATTGGATTGGAGGGAGTACTATTAAGTTTTTTACTTCGTTTAGATGATATACATCCGGGTTTTGATGATGAGACAAAATGAAGTTAATAAAGTACGTTGTTAAGTAATGAAAATTTAGCCTATCTTAGTGAGACATGACTTAATAATGTAAATTAATTAAAGTTAAATAAATTTAACTTAAGTAGTGATGCGCTCGAATCTACACCTGAATCCATTAGTACAAACATGATCCGACAAGCCTAACTTTGAGGATCCAAGTGTCTATGTTAAGAACATAGCCTACCATCCTTCACGGGGTCGCGTAGGTCGTCTTTGTATTCTTAGACCTGCCATTTAACGTAAAGTCCACCATTAGGACGGTTCTGGAGTAAAAAGTCGCTAACTCGGCAACCTACCTCAGAGTCATGTCAACCAAGGTACCGCTCGCGGAGGGATCTCTAAGTAAGCACCTAGAGATCGTCACCCCTTTCTCTATATAAATAGAGATCACTATTCAACAAGAAACATGCCATAATCAAATTATAACAATCTCTCTCTAAAATTTTTCCCTCACTAAAAAGCGTCGTCAAAAGGTAACTGTAACACTCCCACGTACCCAGGAGTATTTAGCAAGACCTTCCTAAATAAGGTGGGGCATTATCATCTCGATTTCCCGAGGTAGTACATATCACATCGTATCTCAAAAGATATTAAGTGCTTATTTAAATAATACTATCAAAATAAGATTACCCCAAAATTAAATACATGTCAAACTAACTCCAAAACAATGATGAAAGACTAAGAATATAGCTACTTAGGAGTCAATAGGTGATCCACAGCCATTGTAACACTCACGATTTTTCCTACTCGATCGAGTGAAGCCACTCAATAGAGTGCCTTTGGCCACTCGATCGAGTGACCTCGTGGAAAAAGACCTTCCCCATGGCCACTCGATCGACTAGGTGACTCACTCGACCAAGTTGATGTCCCACTTGACCGAGTAGGTGTCCCACTCGATCGATTAGGTGTCCTACTCGATTGAGTAGAGCCACTCGACCTTAGAGTAAAAGTTCATATGAGATAATTGGATTCTTTATGTGGTTTAGTCGTGATAACATTGTTCTTGTATATTGAATGGATTGTGTGACTCATATGGTGATGGGTAACACATCATAAGTTTAGTATGTTGGATTTTCTAATGAATTGGGTTGAATGACATGTTCATAATCATGATCATATGTTTAATTATCGTCCTTGAAGTGTGCCTTGTGTATGGATTTATTCACATGATAGTATTCTTCTTGTTGTTGTTTGAAACAGATTTGTACTTGAATCGTTGTTTGATGCGAAATCGTGTGATTTCTTATTTGGTTTGGTGCTCTACGCGAGCCACTCGACCGAGTGCCTTTGTCCAGTCAATCGAGTGATCTCATGGAAAAAGACCTTACCCATGACCACTCGATCGAGTAGGTGTAGATACCTATATTTTTCGATATTGGAAATGATAAGACTCCTGTCCAACACCCAATAATAATAGGATAATATGTAATATTGTTTTGAGACCATCCGCTACAAGAGAAAGATCAATTCGCGACGGACATAAAAAACGTAGCAAAAGACATCTTGCGACGGACTTTGCGACGGATAATGCACCTTGCGACGGACTTGTGACAGATATCCCGTAGCAATGCTTTTTCCCATGGCGCGTCTAAAATTCATGTGGCGGGAAACACTGCGATGGAAATTCCGTCGAAAATCCCTTTATACGACAAAATTTGAGACGAAAATTCCGTCGCAGGTCAATAAAAAAATTGACTTCTTGTTTGACTTTGAAAGAGGAGAGCTGACAAAGTATATGCAACGGAAATTCCGTCGGAGGTTTTTTAATAGGATAACAGCGCAAATCTCTCTCCCCGACATTCACTTTTACTTTACCAAATCAACAATCCCAAATCGACATTCCCCAATCGACCACCTTCACCAAATCACACCTTCACCGGAGCCACCCCCAAGACCACCGGCGCCACCCCCAGACGGCCGGAAAATCCCCTACACCATCGGATCTATCCTAGGTACGCCCCTCTTTCTCTTTCTCCCTCTTCTTTATATTGTGACTTTTTCCAGATTTGGCCTCGCCGGCGGCCGTCGCGCCACCCTCCCCTCTCCCCTCCCCCCTCCCTCCTTTTTCCCTTCCCCTACTTTCTTCTCTCCTTTTCTTCCTGTGGGAATATATCCGTATACATCCCTTTAATCTTACAGGATTATAATGAAATTACGATTTATATGATTAACGGGTCATAAACGAAATTGCATAATAAACAAAGGGATTAGGAATAACCTTTAGTCCTCGTAAATTCGGCCTAAGAACAGATATCAAAGCAGATATCCTCCTAATCGTCTCACCCAAGATTGATCGAGAAATGCCCTTGTATTTGGTAGAAAATTAGAGAGAAAAAGAGTCTGTATCTTTTTTGTGATGTGAATTAATGATGATTCAATTAGTGAGTTAGAATGAGTAAAACTCCTCCCATATACTCACCTCTCACACGGCACAAATAGGAGAAAAATAAGGGATATTTTTCTCTTATTTTGTTACCATTTTGACCGAAATTCCTCAGAGTAATCTGGACTCTTTTTCGGTTATATTAGCTTCCATTTAATATAATGTTATACATATTATATTTGTCTAATATGTTGTCATACATTAATAAGGTCAATTACAACATTTTGCAGTGGATATATTAACATAACAATTATTATGACAATCGTATAATATATACTTCAATTATAAATATCGGTATATTTATAATCCTGCTAATTAAATATAACGGTTTATGTTTAATTACGAATTAACATTTTTATTCGTTTAAGCTCACATTATATACTATAACTAAATATAACATTTTATATTTAATTACGAATTACAGTTAATTCGTCTTAGCTAACATTATTTAATCGTTATTAAATAATTATATCATCATCACATTGACTAAACTTTTAGTCAAAAACACCGACTAACCTTTTAGTCATTTAATAAGGCATCAATATGATTATTTTCTCAAATAATCACATTTCTCAATCACATCCTTTAGGTGTGACTTTTAGGGACCAGTTGATCACCGCCATCTGTATGACAATAACGTCAAACTTATCTAGCATGCCAACCGTTATCGATAAACGTTAATCAACTGATTACAATACAAAGTATACCCTGTGAACCTATAGAGATTTATTTATGTTATTGCACTAACTGTGGAGGACACTGGCTCCAACACTCTCCCACTTGTCCGTACAAGTGTATGTGCGA
>JAIUZE010074086.1:0-28287 GCA_022085475.1 Heliosperma pusillum
GGGAGTAACTCCGGGTTCTCCCAGCCATATCACATTAAACGTACATATAAGGAAATACAAAAGTAAAATCATGCATATATAGATATACATGTGAGTTGCGATAAGAATAAATAGGCAATCCGAGATATAAAGATAAGCTCATATAGAAATCAAATACGAGCCATCATGCTATTCAAAGACTCGGGCAGGACACTCTTAGGCAATCGAATACGCTCACTAGGGCTTACATCTCACCGTTAGCGGTATAAGATTGATAAGATTGAGACTCGACAAACAAACCATGCCAAGTCATGCAATGATCATGAATAATCAATCATGAAATCACGCATTCAAGTATAACAACATAAAGACGACCTTTCTCACGGTAAATGAAACGCACTAGCATCGTGTACATGGCAAGTATGATTAAAAGGCAGCCACGGGATAAGCATTTCCCTGTAACGCATACACGATAACATTTCGTATATGTTCACTAATTTCCTCCGGTAGGACGACGATAATAATACGGTCCTAGTCTAAACCTGGCCAGACTCTCGGAATAACGTGTTCCGATTCGACATGCGATAAACGTTTCGCATCCAAGACTCGGTCAATCATAGACGCCGAGTACCCCAAATTCGGTCGACATTCACGAAAGAGGCGGAAAAGAGCTATAGCCACATAACAAGCGGTACGCTACATGCAAATAACACCACCTCGCAAGGGATACAACATTTGACGGCCGGGTCGAACAACGCATAGCGTTCAACTCCCAACAACGTCGTCATATGCCCACTACACATGCAATTAAGCAGTAGGATACCTCTCCGTTCCGACATTCCAGCCTTACGAACGGGAAGGGAGCCAAGGGAATGAGAATACATAGCACAATACAAAATAGTGCTCAAACCGACTCATTTGTAAAAACCGACTCAAAGTGGAAACATATCGAAAACCGTCACCAAACATGTGATACATGCGAAAGAGATATCATATATTCAAAACATGAATATTATAAGACTCTACGTAAAATTATACGATAAACCGATCATGTGAACTAATATAAATTACGAGTTTTAGAAGTTGAAGGAAAAATGTACAGCCGTGTTCCAGGCCGGGCTGGAGACCGGCGGCCGGTGGGCCGGCTCAGAACACAGGCAAAAACTCAAAAACAGAGGAAAGGGGTCTGGGCCGGTCAGTCGACCGGCGGCCGGTCGACCGGCTCAGACAATCATACCCAATTCACAACTTCAACACTGATGTGTTCCAGGCCGGTTGGTTGACCGGTGGCCGGTTGGCCGGCCTGGAGCACCATATCATGCAAATTCTCAATTTCCAAAGTGGTTTCTGATGTGTTCCCAGCCGGTGGTCAGACCGGCGGCCGGTCGACCGGCTGGGATCACTTCTTCACCCGAGAGCTTCCAAAGCTACCAATTCATTTCCAAATCATTTCAATTCTCATATATACTTCAAATAATCATCAACAATCAACATATATTCATCAACATTCATCATATAACATCATTTACTAATCATAGCATGGTTCTAATACTTCCTAATCGTATCTAATACGATTTTCTAGCATATAAACATGTAAAACACGTAAGTAATACCGAGTACCCTTCACCGTTACCTTTGAGCGTCTCTAATGATCGTCAAGCTCCTCTTCTATAAGGAAATAGTCTTTGTCGGGATCTTGGAGGTCGCCACCTACAATTAGATCGTAAAAAGATGAATAAAGTTCATCTTGAGAAAGACGGAAAGTTTGAAAAGCGAGAAAGACGATGATTTTAACATCTACGCGGATAGAGGAAGGTACGGGAGTAAGAATAAGATAAACTTACGTAAATTCTATCGAGCAACGAAGAAGTTATGCGAATTATGAAATCGAAATCAAAGAGGGAAATTGATTTCTTAAGGAAGAAGAAAACTAGGTTTGATTTTGTGTTTAATGAGATTTTAGGTTAAGGAGGGAGTGTGTTGTGAGTTGTGTAGAGAAAAAGTCAAACACGATTTCCAAAGTCCAGAAAGTCAAACTAGACTGAAGACGACTTTTTCATGAAATCTCGCAGAAATTCCAAATACGAACTCGGAAATTCTAAATTCGACTCGGAACTTAAAATTATAATTTAAAACTTAAAATTATTGAAAAAGTTTCGTAAAATATTTCTACTAGAAAAATAGGGTACATTTCCGGGTGTTACAATTTTTGTCTAAGGATGGGTCTTGGAATCACTTATATAATTTCGTGAGGGGTTATTGTATGAGTGACTTGTTTAAAATTGTTTTACAAGTAAATTATATTTAAGCAATGAATGTTTATTTTCCGTTTATATTTATGATATTCGCGCAATGACAAATATTTTTCCTTCTACGAACTTCTAAATCCGTTCAATCGTGGAAAGGAGTTTCCATTATTTTATACGATAGCATTTTGATTGCGATCTCCGTTTAAACCACCGTAGCTAATGACAAAAATAAATTTTTCTTTTGATCGTCATATTCACCATCGCAAATATCTCTTATGAAGAGTATATGAATAAGTCACACTTAGTAAAAAAAAACGTTTTGATTTTGTTTTAGTGACGTCATCTTATTACAACGGTGCATTAATCTTTTTGCTCCAACGAAAATATTTGTAATTTTTGGTATGTCGTCATTATGCTCCTTATCGAGGCTTACCTCAAAAGAGGCCAAATCAGTTGGGACGAATAGGTTAATCGATTTATTTAAAATCGTGAATAACCAAATACCGTAGTCACTTCATGAATGGTTTATCCTTTTGAAGGTAAAACCAGGAATTAAAAAAAAAAAAAAAAATCTTCATTATATTTCTAATCTACTTGTCTAAGTAGAGATTCATGAAAGTGAGTGGGAGCTCTAAGAAAGATGTTTTATTCTTGATTGTAAAGAATATGACGAGGTTCAAGAGTAGGTTGGCACGATGTTGACACAAGGCAAGGGAAAAAGGCAAGGCTATTTTGAATAGTAAAGTCAAAACCCAAGCAAGGTGTCGAACCCAACTTTTGATGATTCTATTTTACAGTGTAAGACACTAGAAAAGAATTTGCCCCAAGTTTTCTAAAGAGTTAGAAATTGGGTGTACTATTATACCCATAATATCTATATGATCGACATTTATTTTGCTAAAATACAAGTTTTGGGTATTAGATACCCATTATGGTTTTCATCAATGTATTCAATGCATATAATAAATCGTGCGATGACTAACCATGATTAAATGTTGATGTACAAGGGAAATATAACTATTGTAGTTTTATTTCTATAGAGACATATAAAAGTTATAATGTAATCGTTTTGGATTTAGAGGTATACTTTAATAAACGTTATTATGTACATGACCTCTAAATAAAGAATATAGTATCCACTTTAGTGTACGACACAAGTGTTTTACTTTTGTGAATGGAACAAACGTTGTATCTTTTTATGCCTATACTTGGTCAATGGTTATCACATACCAATCAAAGGTAATTATATTCTTGACCTAAACTAGAAATTACTTGTCATATAGATTGTAAAAGGCTCAAAATTGGTGACCCAGATCTAATCTTGATTCTGGACTGTGTAGCACATTAAAAGGCTAGTATTGACTAGTATCCCTAAAACATTAGATTTTGAATCTTATGGTGTGTGCGAATCTTGTATTCAAGGCAAGATGATTAGTCCCTTTTTTATTGAAAAGGAAATCGAACTAGTGAGTTATTGCCCATATTACATAAGAATATGTGTGGTCCAATAACATACACAACCAGAGATGGTAATGAATACTTCATTTTATTTACCGACGACTTAAGTAGATATTGTGTTTGATTCTACTTAATGAGGTGCTAACAGAAATCTTTGAAAAGTTCAAAGAGCTTCAATGTGAAGTAGGTAACCACCAATAATATTAGATAGTGGACTTACGACCAAATCGTAACAAGAAATATCTAAGTATTGACTTTGATTTTCACCAAAAGTATTGTGAAATAGTTTCACTTAACTTCTCTAACACACATTATGAGATAAGGTGTTGTTGAATACAGAAACAGAACCTTATACGATATGGTTTTGTCTTTGTCAAGTCAAACTGAGCCATTTGACTAACCTTGGGATCTTAATAATTTTTGTCTGCTATTTCTTTTCCCACCATATCAAAGGATATTTAAAACAGTCGGATTTTAATTCATATACGATATTGATAGGTAGCGTACCTAATTAATAAGTTATCCGAATCAAACAAGTGCTCAATAATCCTACATTGACCACGAGAACAAAGCGTTTGTGACTCATGATGCTATCTTTCAATAAAAATACGATTATTTCTTCATAAGACAGAGTGGGAGAAAATGTTTCTAGAGCCACAAACTGAGCATATGGTCCGGAAAAAGTTTCCTCATTGCTTGTTCAGTAGGCGTTTCTTCGGAACCTAGGAGGTCAGGTGGAATTTTATCATCTGTGACTTATTAAAGACTGTTTCTAGTCCCAACTTCTTGCTATGGCTTAGAGTCATACGATTCGTAATGGACTCCATGCATGATGGTCAGGTATGTGACCTGGTAAATTTTACTTGAAGAAGTACGACTTCTTCAATGTAAATTGATTTTTAAGATCGAAATTTGCATGGATGAACATTAAAATGTTTTCAAAGATAAATTGGTAGGCAAAGAGTTTACACCAATTGCAATGCGTTGATCCATTCGATAACACTTAGCGATTAAAGCATATCATAGTAGTATGATGTCAATTGGATCTCAAGAACCACCTTCTTGAATACGATTCTAGAAGAGGTAGAATACTTTATATCCATTTGTGGGTTCGTAGATCCTATTTATCCTAAGTTAATTTTGCAAGCTTAAGAGGATGTCTTAAGTAAGCACTAAAGAGTTGGAATTAGTGTGTTGATCATGTTGTGACAACCCTCGCGAATGCGGAATAATAAAACAAACCAGCATGTGAATTATAATGCGGAAATAGGTAGTTTTTAAAAACTTTTATACATGCAAGTTAAATAAAACGAGGAGTGTCAAAATATTACAAGCTAAATACGGAAATACAACAAAGAGACGAGGTCTCTTAAAATGTTAGCAAAGAAATTATTACTTAAAATGTTAAGTTTAATTTCTTTGACATGAAATTGTATTTAAATTAGTTAAATACATAATTATATTATGAGACAACATGTCACATGTCACATGTCACATGTGTGGGACAAAATCACATTTTATAAAACGGACTCCTTCTTAAGTGGAGAAACCGGCGATATGAGGTGGTTGGGTAGGTTCAGGCTTTAAACATTATACTAATGATGATAAAACATAATGATTACTAAAGCCTAATGCCTATAGCCACCCTATTATCTTGATTAGGAAAAAACATGAGCATGCTCATTTGTCCCTATGCTTGGCCGGTTATGGCATGCTTAAGAGGAGATCATTTCTCCTCTTTGAAGAAAACTTAATCTCATATAAAAAATAATACTTCATCTCACTAGAAATCTCAAAATACTTAGAAACTTTAGAAGTTTCATAGAACTTCTATTTTGTGGATTGAACTCGACATTTCTAAGGTAGAAATTTCGAGTTTCATACTTGTTATTAAGAGTACTTAACTATTGTACTAGTAATTCAATAGTTGAGTGATTAAGGATAGTCTAGGTGCAACTTATAGGAGGGTTTCTATACTTGGAGCTTTTGGAAATTCATCCTATATCATCTAGCTCAAGAACAAGTACAAGAAGGTGTCTAGTACTTGTGCCCATACTCAAATAATAACCAATGTGAGGAAAATTTTCTTTCTCTATTTCGATTTTTATAGTTAGCATGTAACTAGATCATTCAAGCTAATTAAGAGTTAATTAGTATTACTTAAGAAATGTCTTAAGTGTAGGTATATGAACCTAACAGTGACGTTGATTGAGCTTGTTGGTGACTTGATCTTTTGAACTTAGGATTTTGGTTATATTAGATAGTCTTGAGGATCATACCTATGTTAGAGCTAGTTGTTATATGCGGAATAATTGGATGATACCTTGAGTTGTAAAATACTTTTGAGACAAAGTGACTTCTTGTGGTTTCCTAGTGTATATTTTTGGGTATAGGCTTGGTGGAAAAGTATTTAGCGATAATTCTTGGATTTAAAGATATGATCTTATCTTATGGTATCGGAGACTCGTTGAAGTAGTAAGTTGTAATGGTAGATTAAACCACATTACTTGAGGATTATGGATAAGAGTGATATCCGTTTAGGTGATATATGATGGAGATGCTTTAAGATGTTGATGATGACGTTTTGTTCTGTGTTCTACCTTGTGGACTATAGGAGTTGAAAAAGGATTAGTGTAGATAACTCTTTGTTAGTCTTTCAGCTTTTGGAACCGTTGAGGTTGTGTTGGATATTGGAGTTAAAAGAATGTTATTATGCTTGACTTGCAATTCCGGATTTGGGAATCCGTGTTATATGAAATGGTGAATGCATTGAGTTGTAGTCGATTTCTCGAATTTAGGTGTACCTTATTTTGATGATTTGTGGTACGATAGCCTCTTGTGAGAGACCTTTGTTATCGAGATAACTTGTTTTGCTATCACCCTAAGTTTGAAAGGAGATATTTGTGGTTTAAACCTTATACCTTTACTCGTACCAGTATATGTTTCCATTCCATTCTTGCACGTTTTTGTTGGCATTGATTTTTAAGAAATCGCATTCTCATATCTTCTTTCTTACTCGGATATCTTCATAACTCTACTATCGGCTTTGTCTCTTACTTATGACCTCCTTATTTGAAGTGTTCCTCTCTTTTAATCTCGTGCCCGATTATTCTCGTGTTCTCTTGAAACTCCTTATCTTGCCCCACCTCGTTGTTCCTTTATCTTTCCTCTAGTGGATTGGATACCTCGTTTGCTTGTCTCAAAAAATAAGTGTAATATATTGTGGGATTCTTGAGCTAGAATATGTGTCTTTGGATTGACCAAATTTCATGTTGTATTTGATCATGGGAAATAGGACTTAAGCTCTAGCATGGATCCTTATATTGGGAATGATAGTTCAGCTTTGTTTATCATCATAATAGTTGCCTTGGGTTTCATTTGGGAATTAGATGTCTCTAAATATTGGATTCTAAAAGAGACTTTAATTTACGGTAATTAAGACCAGTGACCAAAGTTTGAGGAATATTTTCATAAGTGAAGATCAATGCAGGTTGAGTTATAATTGAGCTGGATGATTTGAATAGCTGTATCATCGCCATGTGCTTGGCCATATATGATTTGGAATTTATAATTGTTCTCTCTTGAGTTTTTGTGGTTTGTAAATCAGAGATTTCTTTAAGTTTGAGATAGTAAGCCTTGAAGTGATTTGAATCGGAGAATTCGAATGGTGAGCCCATTCATCTTGTGGTTGGTGGTAGTTAAGGTGTAGCCGAGATGAGTTACATTTCCTTGAGGACTAGGCTATTAGCGGAGTTTGCGATGTTAAATGGATAAAACCCCTAGAATGACGTGGCTATGGTTTGAGTTTGACAAAAATGCCTGAGAAGTTGATCATGATTATTTTGGTATTGGAGTGGAGTGTTTAGTATTTTTTTCCCCGTTCTTAGGCTTTTTGGCTCTTTGCGCGAAAGCTTTGTCGTTCATTTCTCTCTTATCTATCTTGTCATGCTATCTTTCAGAAATAAAATATATCTTTGTATATCATTCCTATGTAGTTGCCCTTCCAGTTGACCCTCTATTTAATTGTTGCTCTTAGGACTTCATTCTTGATTACGGTCTTATTCTTTTCGATAAACCTTTTTGTTTCATTTTACTCATTGTGAATATCTTTTATTACTATGATTGTGAGTTTGATGCTCAAGTTGCCTTTATGTGCGTGTAATGTCTTGTTATCCCGAGTTTACCCTTTGAAAGAAATTTCAAATTTTCATGTTGTGTTTCAAATTTATCCTTTCGAAGAAGTCTGAAAATGGATTTATGTTACCCTTATTTTGGATTTTGCGTTGGGTTGGATGTTAGGACTCGTTATTGGAGACGCCTAATAACTAGTTCTACACTTACAGCGTATGATTTTATTTTAATCTTGTCTTTGCTTTGGACCGTTAGTGTTCTTGTATGCACGACAAGAACTATTTCGTTCCCCAAAAAGAGATTGGCGCCTTCGAAACTTTGCTTATACATTTTTTAAAAAAAAGTTCTTGTTTTTTAAATACAATTTCCTTGTAAATGTTTTGGATGCCAAATTTGAGGAACTAATTTCTGCCCTTCTAAATTTTGTTTTGTACTTTCAAGTTTCGAGGACAAAACTTTTTATAAGGAGGGGTGATTGTAACATCCCCGACTTTATAATCATGAGTATTTAATAAATTAAAGCTGTTAATTTTATAAAATTCTCTTTTACTTTTATCCGTTACGGGCCCATAATCATACTCTACTCGAAAATCAAAGTGGGTAAATACCCATCTTGAATTTTGGATATATTATTAGCCACCTTTTCAAAACAAACCACAACAAATCTCCCCCTCCGTTCTTTTTTTTTTTTTTTTTTTTTTTTTTTCAGAATTCATCTTTTTCTTCCTCAACACCAAAAACTCCATTAAACCTCCATCTTAAGACGGATGCCTTTTTTTCGTCTCTCAACGAAATTTCCTGATTTTTTCAACATTCTTATCCTCTAATTCTCCTCTTCCTTTTCATACCATAAAATATTATCTTCCTCCTACTTTTTATAAAACCCATCTTTTAGATCTACACTTAAGACATACATAACTTCTTCGTTTGTTAACGGAATTCAATTCCGTTTAGTGTTTCAGAATCCTCTTATCATTCTCCTTCTTTTTAACTAATAAAGGATTAAAAATTTTAACTTTCTATTTAGACCAATTTTTCAGAATTTCAGTTTGAGTTTCTTAGCGTATTAATTGTCATTAAAGGATGGAATTTTGGAAATTGGGTCAACGAAGTCTATTGGTATCATTAGCTTACTTAAGGATGCTTACTTGGAGTCCTAATAGGTAATGTTGACGGGTAAATCGACATCACATTTTTATGTGTTTTCTATGTGTTTTAGAGTAGTATTTATGATAAAGAAGAAATCTTTATTAGCTATTGATATTAATTGATATTAACATATGTTGAAAATGTTGAATTAGGTTCATATATCTTCTTATGATGAGAATTGGTTTTTATTATACTAATTACTCTATTAATTGTATGAAGATGCTTTAAAGATATTAATGACGGTTTAACTCATGTATGTTGGATGTGTTAATGCCAATATGTTGTGTGGAATGTTGTTTAATGATAATTTCTATTGATACTTGCCAATGGGTTTGAGCTAGTGTCCTCCACAGTTAGTGTGATAACGTGTATAAATCTCTTACAGGTTCAAAGGGTATACTTAGTATTCTTATCAGATGATTAACGTTTATCGATAACGGTTGGCTTGCTAGAAGTTTGACGTTATTGTCATTTTAATGGCGGTGATCAACTGGTCCCTAAAAGTCACACCTAAAGGATGTGTTTGACAGATTTGATTATATGAAAAATATAATCATATTGATGCCTAATATGATTAAAAGGTTAGTCGATGTATATGACTAAAAGGTTAGTCAATGTAATGATGATACGATTATTTAATACGATTAAATAATACTAGCTGAGACGAATTAAATGTTAATTCGTAATTGAATATAAACTGTTATATCTAATTAATGTATATAATGTAATTATTTAATACGATTAAATAATGTAAGCTTAAAAAGAATTAAAATGGTAATTCGTAATTAAATATAAAATGTTATATTTAATTAGCAAATTATAAATATACGATATTTATAATTGACGTATATATTATACGATATTGTCATAATAAATGATGTCAGACCGGTATTAATAAATCGACTACAAGATGTTGTATGGACTTATTAATATGTGACAACATAAATGACAATAATAATACATACACATATTATACATTAAATAAATAAAAGAGGGAAGACTCCTATCTTGACTCCACTTCCTAATACAAGTAGAAGAAAAAGAGGGAAGACTCCTCCCTCTACTAGACTCCTACTTGGACGGCTACAATAGAGAAAAAAAAGAGTTTTATATAAACTCTTCTTCTCTACTTTCTCATCATCACAATTACAATAACTTTTCACAAAAATATTATCAGTAATATTGGTGTTCATTCTAGCACAAGAAAAGGCCTTTCTCAGAACATCTTGGGTGCAACGATTAGGAGAATATCGATCTCGATATTTGTTCTTAGGCCATATTGCTAGGACCACAGGTTGATTCTAATCTTTATGCTTTTCGTTTATGACTCGTATTTCATATATTATAATTTCGTTATAATCCTTAAATTTCATGTTGAAATATACCGATATTTCCCACAAGTGGTATCAGAGCCAAGGCTACGAAATTATTTTATATGATTTTTCCTAAATGATGAAAATAAAAATTTCGGTCTAAAATAATTTTTAATTCGGCTGAAATTTTTTTTTTCGGTCCGTGTGTTTTTATTTTTATTTTTGATTCTTGTTCTCATTTTGATTTATTGATATTGTTGTTTTAAATTGTTAAGATGACAATATGATAAATTTGTAGATGTTTTAATTTAATAAGGATTAAATTAAAACGTAAATGGAAATTGTTTTGGATGTTAATGAACATTTGTTTTTGCTATATACTTTCGGTATACATGATGTTAAATTGTTATTTTGCATCATGATTCATTAATTTTAATGATGTTCAAATCAATTATGATTAGTCAAATATTAAGATAATCGATTTAATCATGATTTAGATATTTATTTTAAAATATTAAATTGAATCATCTGGTTTGTATCAATGTTTAATAATGATTAAATGTTGAGTATTGTACCGATCTTGTTATATTACCAACATCAAATTAAACATGTTTAATTTGTAAAATAAAATAAAAAAAACAAATTACAGCCGTGGCTGCTATTGAAAAAAAACAAATTTGATTCGGTTTTTGTTTTTTTTTTTTAATTTTGGCCGAATGTTTTTCCTTTATGCATTATATTGATAATGTATAATTCTTGTTGTGAAAAAGTTCACAAATATTGGATACCCAATTACTTTAAAATGGTTTAAAATAATGTTGGATTAATTCATATTATACGATAATATGAATTAAGATTGGATTATGTTTGATTGGAATTATTGTGAGTAATTAAGGAATTGTCACATAATTTTGATCATTTTAAATCAGGTAGTTTGGATAAAGTACTCTACATAATTAAGGAATTATGTCTTGAATGATTAATTTATTGTTGATGCATTTTATTTTGTTGAATGATTTGTTGAATGGTTTATTTACGTATTTTTTGCAATTGGTTGTAATTTGTATTAGCTAGTGTGGCCTTAGTTGATTATGTTTTCGTAATGATGGAAACATGATCTTGATGTAATTTTGAGATCTCGAATCTCCTTTTTGTTTTCTTTGAAATTATGTTTTTAAATTAGAATGTAAATAGGTTTATATTTTGTAATTTATTAAATGTAATTTGATAAGATTAAAGATGGAGATCGGATTGCTCACTCTCGCTACATGGACCAAGATGGAACATCAAGACAAGCCTTTCGGGTCCTATTTGGACGGATTCCAAAGTTTTATTTTGTTCATTTTTGGTAAATATGCCACACTAGGACTTTGTAATTTTACGTATTTTTCGTTTTTTGTTGCTTTTCTTCACTTAATAGTTAATGCATCATATTCCGCCTAAACCAAGCCACCTACTACTAAAAATGCATGAAAATTGACTCATATAGTTTGGATGTTAGTTATCATGGACATAAAGATGTCACACGAATTTTAAGCCATCATCTTAGTTTATTCATTCTCGCATGCTAGATATTCGTTCACTTAAAATGATTTAAAATAAAGTTGATGGGATCTTCCTCTAAAACCTAAAATTGAGACTAGTCTTTATAGGCCAAACTACTATGAATCCTTTCTTCGTCGGTAGGCATATAGGACCTTACTCTCCATATGACCCCTTCTACGTTGGGTAAGTAGTGAGTGTTGACTTATTTACCTCAACATTATAATCCGAAGAGTTTCTCGTGATTATGATGGACTAAAGATAAAAACAAAAATTATCGACCAAGAATTCTAAAGGTAGAGTTAGCAAAGAGGTTGGCTTATCAATTTACAGATAATTGAGTCTTGGGATCATTTATATAATTCTTGAGGGAGGTCAATTGTATAAATGCTTGAGTCTTCGCATTAAACAAGTTTTTGCACTAGACTTAATTCATATCGATGGGTATGCTTATAGTTATATTTTTCTTCTTTTTCGAAGTGTAGAATTCGTCTTAAATTGATAATACTGCTATACCAAATGGCTGGCCATAATGATGTCCATATGCCAAATGCCACACTCGCACGCGAGTCCTGCCTTAAAACTTTCATGGACCACATGAATCAGTCCACGCGACTGAAGAATGACGGGGCCAACTTTGCGGACTGGGAGGCGGCATTACGGAATGCAGCCATTGCTGACGACAAGCTCCAGTACTTGACTGAGCCAATACCGCCAAACCCAGGCCCCATTGCGAGAGCTAACGAGTCACTTGCTTACAGTGACTTCGTTATAGAAGCGGGTGCGATAAAGAACGTACTCATCTTTGCAATGGAAACCAATTTGCAAAGACGCTTCATTGCCCAAGGTGCAAATAAGATTTTCACCACGCTCACTAACGAATTCTTAAAAGCACCGAGAATCATTACTTATGAGCATACATGTCGCTTCTTTGAGGCGAAACTCCAGAAGGGCCAACCAGTTAGCCCACACATTCTTGATATGATTGAGAATGTCGAGAAACTGGAGGCACTCGATTTCAAAATCAGTGAGACCATAGTCATTGACCGTGTGCTTCATTCACTTCATGATGGTTTTGCCCTTTTCAGGGCAAATTACTACATGAATGACATGAAGAAAATTCTTCATGAGCTACACTCACTTCTCGTACAAATCGAGAAGGATCTGAAATTGAGTTGGAGCATGAAGCAAGATGTTCTCATGATTTCCAACAAGAACAAAGGTAAGGGCAAGGCTCATGGCGACCTAAATGTAGGGAAGCCAAAGTTTAAGAAGTCAGGAAAGGGTAAGAGTGGGCCTGGTGAGACTAGTAGCTCACAAGGCAAGGCAAAGAGCAAGGACAGTGACATTGAGTGCCACCATTGTCACAAGACTGGGCATTGGAGGGGGGACAAACCCGTGTACCGTGAAGACATAAAAGCAAGCCGCGTCACTCCTGTTGGTATGTCATCTTATATTCATATGATTGTGATCAACCATGCAAATTTCGGAACTTGGGTACTTGATACAGGTTGTGGTTCTCATCTGTGTAATCCTTTGCAGGGCCTAAAAAACATCATACCTCTCGCAAAGGGTGATGTGGACCTGCAAGTCGGGAATGGAGCAAAAGTTGCTGCAGTCTCAATGAGAACATACGTAATCCAACTCCCGAGTGGATTTGAGTTGTATTTATATAACTGTTACTATGTACCCAGTTTATCTAAGAACATTATTTTTGTTTCCGTGCTTGATAAAGACGGCTTTTCATTTTCAATTAAAGACAATAGCTGTATTTTCTCTTTGAATGAAATGGTTTATGGCAAAGCAGTTTCCATGAATGGCATTTATATCTTAGATCAAACAACAGACATACACATGAATAATAAGAAAGTAAAGGTTGGTGACAAAGATCAAACTTATCTATGACACTGTCGTATGGGACACATAAATGAAAAACGTGTAAAGAAGCTCATTGAGAATGGGAATATCTCCCCAATTGATTACGAATCATTTGGCACGTGTGAATCATGTCTTATCGGCTAAATGACTCGAATTTCCTTCAACGGTGTTAGAATGCGTGCTAATGACCTATTAGGACTCATACATACTGATGTGTGCGGACCTATATCAATCAACGCAAGAGACGGCTATAGATATTTTATCACTTTCACGGATGATTTGAGTAGATACGGATATGTCTACTTAATGAAGCATAAAAGTGAGTCCTTTGAAAAGTTCAAGGAATTACAGAATAAGGTTGAGAACCAACTGGAAAGAAAGATTAAAGCACTTCAATCAGATCGTGGTGGCGATTATCTTTCAAATGAGTTTAATCAACACCTTAAAGACTGTGGCATAGTATTACAGTTAACTCCACCTGGAACACCTCAATTAAATGGTGGGTCTGAACGGAGAAATCGAACATTACTTGATATGGTTCGATCCATGATGAGTCACACGGTAGTACCTGATTCACTATGGGGTTTTGCTCTTTTATCAGCTGCTCTTATACTTAACCGAAGTCCGTCTAAAGCTGTAGACAAGACTCCATATGAGATATGGAAGGGAAAGGTCCATAACTTATCCTTTATTCGGGTATGGGGCTGCGAGGCTTATGTCAAGTGGAGACACGAGGATAAGCTCGGCCCACGATCGGTCAAGACATACTTTATTGGTTATCCAAAAGGAATGTTTGGTCATTCCTTCTCGCCTACCGAACATCGAGTTTTTGTTGCGGCTAGTGCGAAGTTCTTAGAGAAAGAGTTTCTCGAGAATAAGTCAAGTAATAGAACCTTCGATTTGTCGGAGATTCAAGAACTTACAACCGAGCAACCGATGGAGGAAGATGTTCCTTCAACTTCTGCTACGGTTAATATTCCTCGGGAACCTAGGAGGTCGGGTAGAGTCTCCATTCCTCCAGACAGATACATTGGTACGGTCGAGGAGAATGATAGAGATGACATTTTACTCCTAGAGAGTAACAAATCCGTTACCTATAAAGGTGCCATGACCTGTTCCGACTCTAAGCTATGACTTGAAGCCATGCAATCCGAGATGGACTCCATGTATGAGAATAACGTATGGGATCTTGTTGATTTGCCTGATAAGGTACGACCTCTTCAGTGCAAATGGCTTTATCAGATAAAGCATTCTGTAGAAGGACAACCAGACACCTATAAAGCATGACTAGTGGCAAAAGGTTTCACTCAAGTGCAAGGATTGCCATTATGATGAAATCTTTGCACCCGTAGTTATGCTTGCGTTCCATTCGGATAATCTTAGCGATTGCCGCTTTTCATGACTATGAAATTTGGCAAATGGATGTGAAAACCGCCTTCTTAAATGGTTATTTGGAGGAAGAATTGTACATGGTACAACCCGAAGGTTTCATTGATCCTAAAAATCCTAAGAAAGTTTGCAGGCTTAAGCGTTCCATTTATGGACTTAAACAAGCATCTCGGAGTTGGAATCATCGTTTCGACCAGGTGATAAAAGAGAATGGTTTCACTCGATCGGTGGAGGAACCATGCTTATATGTCAAGTCGAGTAGGAGTAAGATTGTCTTCTAGATATTCTATGTCGATGACATACTCTTGATTGGGAATGACATTCCTCTCTTATCTTCAGTAAAAGTATGGTTAAAGAACCATTTCGAGATGAAATATCTGGGTGAGGCACAACGCATATTGGGGATCCGTATCTATAGAGATAGATCACGACGGATGTTATCACTCAGTTAGGAATCTTATATAGATAAGATTCTTGAAAGGTTCAGCATGACCAACTCCAAGAAGGGGTTCATTCCAATGATTTATGGATGTATTTGAGTAAAACTTAGGCACCCAAGGCATCGGAAGAGGTCGAGCGCATGAGTCGTGTTCCTTATGCATCAGCCATAGGATCGATCATGTATGCCATGATATGTACACGTCCAGACGTGGCATATGCATTGAGTATGACGAGTCGGTACCAAGGCAATCCAGGTGAAACACACTAGATGGCTGTTAAAAATATCCTTAAGTACTTACGAAGGAGTAAGGATTGGGTATTGAATTATGGAGGAGATACTAAGCTATGCGCAATCGGTTACGCGGATGCTAGCTTCCAAACGGATCGAGATGACTCGAAATCTCAGTCTGGATTCGTCTTTACTCTTAATGGCGCTGCGGTCAGTTGGAAAAGTTCCAAACAAAGTGTTATAGCAGATTCTACAACTAAGTCCGAGTACTATGCCGCTTCGGAAGCTACAAAGGAAGCTATATGGATGCGGCAGTTCTTACAAGGACTAACCGTAGTTCCTAGTTCGAATGACCCAATCACCATCTATTGTGATAATAGAGGTGCCATCTTCCAAGCTAAGGAGCCTAAGTCTAGCAACAAGTCTAGACATGTACTTCGGAAGGCTCACATGATCCGAGATTACGTGGAGCAAAAGGAGATAATGATAGACAAGATTGCTTCTGATGACAACATCGCGGACCGTCTCACTAAACCGTTAAAATATGATAAGCATGAAGGGCACATTATTTCCATGGGAATTAAACGTGTTCCTGAGTTGTAGTAGCTGTTTATATGGATTATATAAATATATCTTTTTCATATACTATTCATAACATCATCGTATTGTTTCATATTTTGTTTTTCATGTGGATTGTACGACAACATTGAACGCCACAAAGTGAACTGAATTACATTATATTTGTTTTGGTCCGTAATCGCCCACATGAGCTGATAACTCTGGCAATTATATTGTGAAGTTGATTGATGGTGGGTTCAACAGCCATAAGTCAAACGGTTGACTGATCGATCACAGATACGAGTTATAAAGATACCTCGTAGGACATCGTGACAACGTTATGGAGTCCTAAATGTGTAAAAACATTCGGTGCCAGGTCGTGGATTGGACGTCCATAGTGTTCCTAGAGTCGATTCTTTTGACTATCGACTGTCTCTTGAGATTAAGGCAGTTTTTGGGTGACTTTGGTTTCTTTCTCATGGTCGACCGTAACAGGAGGCTAAGTAGATTTTTACTGGGTCATTTCATACTGTGCTTGTATCTGCAGGATTCGAGTTGAAGAAAATATCCAACCTTTATCAGGTTTTGTTATTTCTCAGGGCCACTCGAGGAGTTGTAACTGAAATGCATGGCCATGCTCGAATAATGATTCGTTTATCAGTTAGGTTACTCTCTAGTCGGGAAAACCACTCTTGATATAGATCACTTGTAAAATACGACCTTTGTGAATACGGACTTTGCAAATTGTTTTACATTGAGTGGGAGAAATTTTGGATATGAGAATCGGTTATCGCACATACACTTGTAAGGACAAGTGGGAGATTGTTGGAGCTAGTGTCCTCCACAGTTAGTGTGATAACGTGTATAAATCTCTTACAGGTTCACAGGGTATACTTAGTATTCTTATCAGTTGATTAACGTTTATCGATAACGGTTGGCTTGCTAGAAGTTTGACGTTATTGTCATTTTAATGGCGGTGATCAACTGGTCCCTAAAAGTCACACCTAAAGGATGTGTTTGAGAGATATGATTATATGAAAAATATAATCATATTGATGCCTTATATGACTAAAAGCTTAGTCAATGTAATGATGATACGATTATTTAATACGATTAAATAATACTAGCTGAGACGAATTAAATATTAATTCGTAATTGAGTAAAAACATGTTATATCTAATTAATGTATATAATGTAATTATTTAATACGATTAAATAATGTAAGCTTAAACGAATTAAATGTTAATTCGTAATTAAATATAAACTGTTATATTTAATTAGCAAATTATAAATATACGATATTTATAATTGACGTATATATTATACGATATTGTCATAATAAATGATGTCAGACCGGTATTAATAACTCGACTACAAGATGTTGTATGGACTTATTAATATGTGACAACATAAAAGACAATAATAATACATACACATATTATACACTAAATAAATAATAGAGGGAAGACTCCTATCTTGACTCCACTTCCTAATACAAGTAGAAGAAAAAGAGGGAAGACTCCTCCCTCTACTAGACTCCTACTTGGACGGCTACAATAGAGAAAAAAAAAGAGTTTTATATAAACTCTTCTTCTCTACTTTATCATCATCACAATTACAATAACATTTCACAAAAATATTATGAGTAATATTGGTGTTCATTCTAGCACAAGAAAAGGCCTTTTGTCAGAACATCTTGGGTGCAACAATTAGGAGAATATCGATCTTGATATTTGTTCTTAGGCCATATTGCTAGGACCAAAGGTTGATTCTAATCTTTATGATTTTCGTTTATGACTCGTATTTCATATATTATAATTTCGTTATAATCCTTAAATTTCATGTTGAAATATACCGATATTTCCCACATCCGATCCCCAACCTGCCGACCGACCGCCAGTTAGGCGACCGACATGGATCTCCCCTTGTGAAAATTGGTGCTTCAATGTAGGCTTGGTCGCCCAGTGGTCGACCGGCCGCCAGTTGCCTGACAGGCTGGGAGATACCTGATGTCCTTCCCAACTCTCTTCTCATTTAACTTCCCATGTAACAATTCGTATGGTTTGTGTAAGTTGTACTCTTATAAAATGACATCGAATAATTATGTATGAAAAATATAATATCACTACAAGAGTTCTTGTTTAAGGCGACTGTAATAACGCGACAGATTGTAGTAGTCGCCAACTTGGCGACAGAAAATAGACTCGGGCGACCACAAGTAGCCGCCAAATTGGCGACTGAAAAATCCTGAGAATTTAAAAAAAAAAAAAAACACGGGCGACCAAAATCAGTCGCCAAACTGGTTAACATATCAGGAATCGCAAACCATCCGAACACTATCTTACTTTACCAATTTTCAATCAACCGAACAACAAACCCCTATTACTCTAAAAATCCGACACCACCACTACTCCACTCCGTCAACCACCACTCTGACCACCCCTCCGACTCTATCACGGCCGGATCTTTGTCCTCTCACTCTTCTTGTGTTGCTTTATTTGTTCGGTGAAGGTATCTTTGTTCTAATTTCAATCCTTAAATTAATTTTGTTTGTTTGTTTAATTTGTGATTCCTACTAGTAAAGTTGATTTTATATATTTATATTAACATTTGTGATGATTATTGGTTTTTAGTTGTTATATGTTTGGTGTAATTTGAATCCTTAAATTAATTGGGGATTTTTTATAATGGTTAGTGTTAGTGTTGTTAGTATTTTTTTTGTTAATATTTGTAATTTTGACTAGTGTTAATGTTGTTAGTATTGAGTTTTTGATAATGAGAAATTGGTTAGTGTTAGTGTTGATAGTATTGTTTTTGTTAGTATTTGTAATTTTGATTAGTGTTAGTGTTGTTAGTATTGAGTTTTGATAATGATGATAATGGTTAGTATTAGTTTTAGTATTGTTTTTGTTAGTATTTGTAATTTTGATTTGTGTTAGTGTTAGTATTTGGTTTTGATAAAGATGATAATGGTTATGTTAGTGTTAGTGTTGTTAGTTTTGCTAGTATTTTTTCACTCATTAAGGTGATGTTATATGTTAGTTAGTTAGTAATATTATCTTTTAATTTGTAATTATTGTTGTGTGGGTTAATGTTTAGAATAAAATGAAGAGATTGGAACGTACATGGATGTACGAAGAAAGACTTGATAAGAAAAGACGTCCTACCGCTATATTTATAAAGGGGGTTGCCGAGTTTATTGAATTTGCTAAACAACAAGACGAGTATGATTTAGTAGTAAACAAACTTAGGTGTCCTTCTATTAAATGGGAAAACATGAAATATCTTCATGACATTGAGGTTCAAGAAGATCTTTATACAAACAGGTTTTCTCCAAACTACTACAATTGGATTTCTCATGGAGAATCTTATTTTTCACTTACCGAACAATCTCAAATCCCACAAAATGAGAACCCATATAGAGATATGGTAGTTGATGCCTTTGAGTCTAATATTTTCAATAATGATCATATACCAATGAATGAAGAAGAACCACACCCACAAGCAAAAGCCTTTTTTTATATGTTAAGGCGAGTGAAAAACCATTATATGAAGGGAGCAAAATGTCATTGTTAGAAGCCGCCTCTAGGATAGTAACATTGAAATGTGAGTACAATTTGCCATTTAATTGTGTTAATGGCATTGCTTCTTTGATTGAGGATGTTATCCCCGGTAATAATGTCATGACCCGATCATTCTACAATACCAAAAAAGTAGTGAAAGGTCTACAACTTCCGCATTACAAGATTGATGCATGTAAGGATGGATATATGCTCTTTTGGAAGGATGATGTCTAGCTTGAAAATTTTAGTAAATGTCAAAAGGCTAGATATAAGACAATTGAGGGAAGTATTGTCTTGAAGGGTAAAAAAGGAAAGAATGAAAAAAAGAGAGGTGAAAAGAGTTAGAAACCAATACCCGAAAATCCCGTAACTTACTTTCCTCTAGCTCCTAGACTTCAAAGAATGTTTGCTACCAAAATCATTGCCGAGCAAATGAGATGGCACAAGGAACTATATTGGATTAAGCCAAAAGACAATAGAAGATATTGGATTAAGCCAAAAGATAAGGAACTATATGTAAGTTTCAAACCATTTTTGGATTTTTACAATAAGTTCATTTTTTTGAATGTTTAACAAATTTTGTAGCTATTTTTAATCATAATGTTTATATTTTGTAGGAATCATTTTTGGCCGAGAAAGCCATGCAACCCGAGAAGCCCAATAACGAGATTTGGTTCGACTTGGTTAAGGGTTTCAAGAAGGGGAGTGTGTACGGAATTGGCTCGGCTAAGGATGTATTCTACGAAGCTCCAAGGGCAAGGATGCCTTCTAGCTCAAGACAAACTTACGAGTCGGGAGTCGTAGGTAAACTCCAAGCCCAACTTGATGAAGAAAGAAGAAAAAACGCCGAAAGGGATGAGGAAGTTCGGATAATGAAAGAAAAATTTAAAGCAATGAAAACCATGTTCAACAACTGCAATCAAGGTCCGCCTCCCTTTCGGCGAGATTATGATGAAGGCAATAGAGGTGGTGGTATGCAAGCCGAAGCCAATATG
The DNA here is from genome assembly GCA_022085475.1 of Heliosperma pusillum. Taxonomy (NCBI): domain Eukaryota; kingdom Viridiplantae; phylum Streptophyta; class Magnoliopsida; order Caryophyllales; family Caryophyllaceae; genus Heliosperma; species Heliosperma pusillum. The sequence continues at coordinate 20,875 of JAIUZE010074086.1, forward strand.
GGTTTCCTTGGCTTTTGATTTTAGTTTAGAAACTTGTTAATTGTGGTTGTTAAAACTTGGTTTTGTAAACCTTTATCAAGATTTGTAAACTTGATTTGATTTTCTTGAAATATATGAGGATGTTCGTTTCTCATCGTGTTGTTGTAAATGTGTGAAATTGTGGTTGTTTTCTATTATACTTGCAGGTATCGTATGGTAATGAAATGGCAGGATAAAAACAGAATTGTTCGTGCAATAAAACAGGGGTTTTGGCGACTGAAATGTTCTTTTAGCGACTGTTTTCAGTCGCCAAACCCCCTGTATTTTTACAAATTAAACTTGATTTTGCGACTTATTGGCGACTGATTTCAGTCGCCAACTTGGCGACTGAATGGTGGAGTGGTCGCCAAATTGGCGACTGAAAACGACTGATATCAGTCGCCAATTTGGCGACTACTTCACCATTCAGTCGCTAAATTGGGCGACTAATTTCAGTCGCCATTTTGCCAATTTGGCGACGCTTTTGTCAGTCACCAAATTTGGCGACCGAAATTAGTCGCTCAAATTTTATTTGGCGACTAAGGCCTGCGACTGGGTCTTGGCGACTGATTTCAGTCGCCAAATTCATTTTGGCGACTGAAATAAGTCGCCAACGTCGGTCGCCTGAACGTTGTTTTCTTGTAGTGTATCTCACATGCCTATCTCACATGTTTAGTGACGGTTTTGGATGTTTAACTCATTTAAGTCATTTATGCCTTGAGTAGTCGTCGATGCTTGGTTGTTGGATGATATTGAACTCTCATTTCCCATTTGTACCCTTATACCCATTAGACTTTATGTCGGAGCGATAGAGATGCATTCTATTGTATGTTAGTGCAGATATAATGACGTTGTTGGGAGGCGAACGCTTAGCGTTGATCGACCCGGCAGTCAAATGTTGTATCATTTCGAGGTAGTGTCTTTCCATGTAGCGTACTAGCTTGACCTTTGTTTTATTCCTCATCTCTGTTGGTGTACAGCCGGTGTATGTGTGCTTGTTATTGTGACAACCTTTCTCGTTGGTCTACCAGGATTGGTATGCTCATTCTTTGTCCGTCGCTACTGTTGACCGTACTGCCAGATTTGGGGTACTCGGCTTTTGTTCTGCTAACTGAGTCTAGGATGTATTGATAGGCGGTTTGTCGCGCACGACTCAAGAAAAAAAAAATTTATAACCTAACTAATGCGTTAGCGGAAGTCGGGGTCGAACCACAAAGGACGGTGGGGTTAGGCTATAAGTCTTGGTTTTGTTATAGTTTAGTCAAACAAAGAAAATGAGAAATAATGCTAAGCTAATAAATTAAAAACTAGTAAATATAAACTAAAAAAAAAAACACAAATGAGGAGAGGTCAAGGTCTCAGATTCACTTAAGTAGGCGGGGTCAAGCATAAGACAAAATGCGAGGTGAAACAGAGGGTGAGGTCTAGCTGTGTCTCCATCTTTCGATGAGAGACGGTCCTTGGGTCGAGTCCAGCCAAGCTTTCGCCATAGCTATTCTCAACCCACTTGTCAAGTGCGGTTAACAAGAAAGTCACGGCTTTCGCCTATCTACACGATAAGAAATGCCAAACTTTCATTTAAGCAATTCAACAAACATATTTAATGCACAAGACAAGAGGCAACATCCAACATCCAACGTTCAACACATACAAAATAAGGTAATTAAGGTGGGTACTTGTCTAGGTAAAGTCTCGACCTTTCGGTCCAAGAGGTCCCTTAGGTCGGGTCTAATTAGTAAGGTATCGCTCATATTAGGCCAATCCTATCAAAATCATTTAGTCTAATTACTAGTCCTAGCTTTCGCTTCAAAGAATAGTAAACTAGAATAAAGAATGACTCAAGATTTTACTTAAAGCAATTCATCGAACATGTAGTATGCATGAGATTAAAGAAAAGTAACCCACAAATTTACACTTAGCCAAACACAATAATTAAACCTATTTAATCTCACTTAAAATCGCTTTTAACCCTAGCAAAAATCTACTCAAACATATTTAAGACAAAAAAAAATGATTAACACAATAATAAACATACTAAACATTACTAATAAGTAGATCTAGTAAAATAATGTAGTAGAAATGAAAATAAACGAAAATAAAGAGGAAATATTGAATCTTTACCGATTAACAAAGATGAGACGGTAAAGATAAGAACTTGAATAAGAACCTGATCTTTTGATCTTAATCTTCATACAAAATCGGAGTAGACTAAACCATTACAAGATTAAACTAATTTGGGGAAAGAGTAATAGAAGAAATTAAACTACGATAAGGAAAGAGTAATAGAAGAAATTAAACTACGATAATCTAATCTAGTGAGACGGGTTTTTGTCTAGTCTAATGTTCTACATCTCTCTCTAAAATTCTAATACTAAACTAATAAATTATAATATTCGGTGCATAATATAATAGGGTCTTCTTTTCTCTTTTTCTTCTCTTGTCTGCTTCCTCTTTTTCATTACAAAAGGAAAGCACAGATTTCAAAAATCACGCCCAAAGGGGCTTTAGGCCGGCTAACCGGCCGCTGAGGTGATGACCGGCTCGGCACCTCCTGCTTGCTTTTGCCAATTTCATAGTGTAAGGGATCTCAAGCCGGGAAGCTCGCAGCCGGTGGACTGGCTAGGAACCATGGCTTCATTGTTTCAGTTTTACGCACAAAAAAGGGGGGTTCTAACCGGCAAGCAGGCCGTCGGTCGACCGAGAATGGTGCCTCGTGGTTGTGTGAAAGCCGGACAGAGCAGATACGAAGTAGAAGAGCTGGTGCTCAGTACATCGTGAGCGACGGTGATGGCTGGATGATGGAGCAGATTTGAAGCAAGATGAGGAAGGCAACAAAGGCTGATGTGCCAATGGAAAAGCATGAGCCATGATGGCTTGATGGTGACGGGTTTCATTGCTAGGTTGTTATTTGTTTGAATTCCGGTTCCGAAACAGAGTCAAATTTTCAAGCGCTGTGGACGGGAGAATGTCAGGTTACTCGCTGGTGCCATGGTGTGGTGACTGGGTATGGTGGGTTTGATGGGGGATTTGGGTTGATGATGGAGTTTTTTTTATGGTGGATGATCATTGGGTATAATGGTATATATGCTTAAATTGAAGATGAAATGAGTTTGTTGAAGTCAACGGATAAGTTTGACCTTGTCATTTTATTTCATTTGCTTCATAATTGACCTCCTATCTGCGTCTTCGACCCGTATCCTCCAGCTCGGTTTCTACAAATATCAAGCAAACAAAACAAGTACCTATTCTCGGAAAATAACACTTATTATCAATAATTATAATAAAGCTACTTACTTGTAAATAATAAGTAAAATGCGCAAATTAACGGTTTAAGCACACAACATCGAGTTGAATAAATGTATAAATAAGGGGTAAAACGAGACTAAAATACTACTCTTCAAAAATCCCCACACTTAAACCTTACTCGTACTCAAGTAAGCTCATTAAATAAACTAAAGACCCTTAATGTAAAATGAGCAATTAACTAACTTATCCTAATAATATCCGATGAGAGGCAATTAATGGGTCTTCTCTGTCCCTTCAACTCACAACGAAACACTATGAAAGGTGGTGTTTCCTTGCAAGGCAAGTGGGGGCTTGCTCAAAATTGCAACCCATCCAAATGATAAGCACGTAAGAATACCGCCTAAATAATGCAAGATCCTTTTAAGCCACTAGTCTCATAAAGCATGGAAAAGTGTTCGGCTCTTAGCGGTGCAAGTCTAATGAAAATTTTAAACCCTGTTTACTACTTGCTTGGTCAAGAGCGATAAAATGGAAGATGGATATAAAATCCCCGTGATGTTATTAAGCACAATAGCATAAGAAATTCGCGTTTCTCAACTAAATGAGACACAAGGGTTGTCCTGTCTCACTATGCAACTCAAGGGTAAATGATCCAAGAAAGGTTAAAGGAAAAAGAGATTTGAGTCTTATTACTTGGAAATTTTTCATTCTACATTTTTTTTCTTTTGGTTTTCTTTTTTCGTTCTTTTTGAGTTACATTCTTGATTTGCAAGTATTGGCATTATAGCACACGGTTTCCATCAAGGACACGCAATCGGAACCAACAATAGGGGTATCCTCACCATAGTCGCATCGAGCGAGGACCCTAGATGTGGCCCCACTAGAATCCCTAGAATTTCCGTTTTTCATTTCCTCGACGAAAACAAGAAAACAAGATATTTGACTCAATATTTTTAGCTTGTTTGTGTTGTTTCCTTTTTGTGAGTAGAAGTGAAGGAACATTGAATCAATGTTAGGTGCATAGTAAGACGATCGCCTAATAATTCGGTCAACTAACGGAGTATTCACATCAATTAGGGTTGTCGAGGTGGAATAAGCGCAAACTCTTGACTCGGCATTAGTAGACGGGTAAAAACTCACTAGAAATGTGCAACATAGTAGGGGTGTTCATAATTAATCGAACCGTGAAAACCGAACGAAAAAACCGAAACCGTATAATTTTTTAGCTCCCTCGAACCGAGCCGAAAGAGTATATCGATTCGGTGAACCGAACCGGTAAAAACCTGTTCTTTACCGGTTCGGTTTCGGTTCACGTTTTGTGAACCACGGTTAACCGAACTGAACCGATAAGAGAAACTTACCAGAAAGTTCCTTGGTAGTCTAAAACAAAAAGCCTAATTTTCCTAACCACAATTATACAAATGACAAACGACGGCCGCACAACTTAACTCTCAAAACCCTCACTCGCATTTCATCTCTCAAACCATCACCTTCTTACCATCTCATCTCTTATCTCTAATTATCGTTTTTTCTGAACTCATAGCCCTCATTAATTAATCACCGCGAAAGTCCGTTGCCGTTTCACCATATCTCAAACTTGCCTTTCTGAGTTCTGACCTTCACCCACCGGCTGTGGGCCTTTGAAGCTTTGACTGGCAGCCATATTTCACTTAATATTGTTGTGTTCGTTTTCGACTCTTGAATATCAGCTGTTATCAAGTAGTACTTTAAAAGATTTATGTATTATTGGTCTTTTTGGTCATTTGTTTGTTTTATTTTTCAAAGATTAAAGTATTATTGTCAAAATTGAAACGATTTTACTGAGTACTCGATAATACTCCTATGAATTCTGTCAACTAACGGAGTATTCACATCAATTAGGGTTGTCGAGGTGGGAGTATTCATATCCTCGACGAAAACAAGAAAACGTGATATTTGACTAAATGTTTTTGGCTTGTTTGTGTTGTTTCTTTTTTGGGAGTAGAAGTGAAGGAACACTGAATCAAGGTTAGTTGCATAATAAGACGATCACATAATTATTCTGTCAACTAACGGAGTATTCAAATCAATTAGGGTTGTCGAGGTGGAATAAGCGCAAACTCTTGACTCGGCTTTAGTAGACGGGTAAAAACTCACTAGAAATGCACAACATAGTAGGGGTGTTCACAATTAATCGAACCGTGAAAACCAAACAAAAAAACCGAAACCGAATAATTTCTTAGCTCCCTCGAACCGAGTCGAAAGAGTATGTCGATTCGGTGAACCGAACCGGTAAAAACCTGTTCTTTACCAATTCGGTTTCGGTTCACGTTTTGTGAACCACGGTTAACCGAACCGAACCGATAAGAGAAACTTACTAGAAAGGTCCCTGGTAATCTAACACAAAAGCCTAATTTTCCTAACCACAAATATACAAATGACAAACGACAGCCGCACAACTTAACTCTCAAAACCCTCACTCACATTTCTGTTGGAGCTAGTGTCCTCCACAGTTAGTGTGATAACGTGTATAAATCTCTTACAGGTTCACAGGGTATACTTAGTATTTTTATCAGTTGATTAACGTTTATCGATAACGGTTGGCTTGTTAGAAGTTTGACGTTATTGTCATTAATGGCGGTGATCAACTGGTCCCTAAAAGTCACACCTAAAGGATGTGTTTGAGAGATATGATTATATGAAAAATATGATCATATTGATGCCTTATATGACTAAAAGGTTAGTCGATGTATATGACTAAAAGGTTAGTCAATGTAATGATGATACGATTATTTAATACGATTAAATAATACTGGCTGAGACGAATTAAATATTAATTCGTAATTGAATATAAAATTTTATATCTAATTAATGTATATAATGTAATTATTTAATACGATTAAATAATGTTAGTTTAAACGAATTAAATGTTAATTCGTAATTAAATATAAACTGTTATATTTAATTAAAAAATTATAAATATACGATGTTTATAATTGACGTATATATTAGAATATTACATACACATATTATACATTAAATAAATAAAAGAAGGAAGAATCCTATCTTGACTCCAATTCCTAATACAAGTAGATGAAAAAGAGGGAAGACTCCTCCCTCTACTAGACTTCTATTTGGACGTGTAAAAGGAGAGAGGAGAAGAGGTCTATATAAACTCTTCTTCTCTACATAATTCATCATTCAATTCTTGACACAAAAATCATCAGTAATTTGTGTATTCTTTCTAGCACAAGAAAAGGCATATCTCAGAGCATCTTGGGTGCAACAATTAGGAGAATATCGATTTCGATATTTGTTCTTAGGCCATATTGCTAGGACCAAAAGGTTGATTCTAATCTTTATGTTTTTCGTTTATGACTCGTATCTCATATATTATAATTTCGTTATAATCCTTAAATATTATGTATGAAATATACCGATATTTTCCACAAGTGGTATCAGAGCCAAGGCTACGAAATTATTTTATATGTTTTTTCATAAATTATGAAATATATTAAATTAAAAATTTTCAGAAAATTTTTAATGTTTCGGCTGATTTTTTATTTCGGTTGTTTTTTATTTTTATTTCGGCTGATTTTTTTTATATTTCGGCTGTTTTTTTTTATTTTTGATTCATATTTTTCAGTTCGATTTATTGATATTGTTGTTTTAATATGTTAAGATGACAATATGATAAATTTGGAGATGTTTTAATTTAATAAGGATTGAATTAAAATGTAAATGGAAATTGTTTTGAATGTTTATGAACATTTGTTTTTGCTATATATTTTCGGTATACATGATGTTAAATTGTTGTTTTGCATCATGATTAATAATGATTAATAATGATTAGATGTTGGATTGAATCATCTAGTTTGTATCAATGTTTAATAATGATTAGATGTTGATAATTGTACCGATCTTGAAATATTAGCAACATCAAATTAAATAAATAAATAAATTAAAACAGCCCGTGGCTGCTGTTCAAAAAAAAAAATTGGTTTTTTCTGTTTTTTATTCTTTTTGGCCGAATTTTTTGTTTCATGCATTATATTGATAATGTATGATTGTTGTTGTGAAAAAGTTCACAATTGTTGGATACCCAATTATTTTAAAACGGTTTAAAATAATGTTGGATTAATTCATATTATACGATAATATGAATTAAAA
>JAIUZE010074087.1:0-10324 GCA_022085475.1 Heliosperma pusillum
CGATAATTGGTGTAGGGAGGGGTATAGGGAGCCAGTTGGCCCACATCCGTCCTATTTCATGTGGCCAGAGGGCGGGTATGACCAGGGTTCTAGGGTGTTCGGAGATTTCAATGTTCAGCCAGACTATTATTCTTCTGCGCCGGGTTTTACTCAGCCGGTAGTTGATGAGGAGGAGGTGGACCCAGAGATTGCGGCTCAGAATGCCGAGTGGTTTAACAGGATGGGTCCCCGGTTCGAGATTGTGGAGGGTGGCGGCTCTGGGTCGGGAGCCAGGGATGTAGATGCGTCTTTTGCAGAGGCCAGTCATGGCCAATTTGATACTACATCCTCTGATTTCACTGGATACTCCTGAGGCCGGAAACCCTTGAGTATGATCCCTTTTAATCCAAATCTTCATCATATTTATATTTTCGCATGCATTTAGATAGTTGTATTATATCTTAGTTTAGTTATCCATTTAGTTGCATCCATTTAAGCTTGCATTAGAATTTAATTTTGTAACATATTGTCACATGTTAGCCTTGCATCCATATAGCGTAGTTGCATTTTGTTTGGTGTCATTTTTAGACTTTCCCGTGGTTGGTACCCCCATGAGGGGCGTGCATTTATGCATTTTACCGCCACGACGAGACTCCGATATGGCACACTAGACTTTCCTGTGGGAGGTACTCCCATGAGGGGCTTGCATTTATGCACCTTTCCACCGCAGCGAGACTCTGGATTAGCATATAGTGTAGTTTGCATTTACTTAGATCATGCCTTTGTATTATATCATTTAGCATTTAGTTTTAGGAATTTTATTTAGTTCATGCATTTACTTAGAGTTAACCCTCTTGTATATATTGTTCATATTGTGATTATTCATCAAAAATCAAAAACCCCAAAAACAAGTTTTTATTTTTCAAAATATTTAAAAACCCAAAAACATGTTATTTGTTTTGAATTCACCCCTCACACCATGTAAATACTAAGTGTGGGGAGGGAATTCCCAAAAACATTTGAAAACCCCAAAAAAATTGTTTTGTTTTCCTTTTCTTTTTTTCCCTCCTTTCATATTTGAGTCACTTACTCGGGGACGAGTAAGACTTAAGTGTGGGGAGGATTTTATTTCTTTTGTATATATCGTTGATTTTTGAAAAAAAAGTTGAAAAATGCCTAAAAATCGAAAAAATTTGAAAATTTTCCAAAAAATATATGTTTAGATTAGTTTGTATATAGTTTATTTTGTATATATTGCCGTGTGTTTCTTTTTATCTCCATCCATAGGTGCGCCCCACATCATAAGAGGCACGAAAAAGGGAAAATGAAGACGCTTTGGTGAGATCTTTCCTATTTCTCTTCTCCCTTATCTCCTTTCCTTCTTACTTGAGGACGGGATGTGTTGGTGACGATGGTGTGAATTTTGTTGATTGGCGTGTGTGCCACTTGTGTGCTGTTAGGAGATAGCATTAGCTTATGTGTCATATAGTCGGTTAGAGCATGTGCATTTAAGTTGTATATATGCTAGATTGCATCATGGCATATAGTTGCATTTAGAAAAATGTTTTAATAATTGTCCTTTTGGAAAACTTGTTGAATGTGCATAGTCCCTTTTTGCTACTTTTTTATTCATAAAGTGTTCATCTTAATCGTGGAATTTTAGACGCCCTGGGTTGTGCATTTTTAGTGAGTTTTAACACGTCTACTAATGCCGAGTCACGAGTTTGCGCTTATTCCACCTCGACAACCTCGATTGATGTGAATATTCCGATGGTAGAAAGGATTCTTAGGTGACCGTTCTTGCTATGCAACCAACCATGATTCATTGTTCTTCCACTTTTGATCAAAAAAGGAAACAAATCAAACAAGCTGAAAATATTGAGTCAATTATCATCTTTTCTTGTTTTCGTCGAGGAAGTGCAAAACGGAACTTCTAGGGATTCTAGTGGGCCCATATCTAGGCCCCCTTTCGATGCCACTACGGTGGGGATACCCCTATTGTTGGTTCCGACCGCATGTCCTTGACGGAAACCGTGTGCTTTCATGCCAAAAATTGCAAACCAAAATGCAAATCAAAAAGAAAGAAAAAGAAAAAGAAAGCAAAGTGTGAAATGAAAAGTTTTGCAAGCACTTAGACTCAAATCTCATTTTCCTTTTATCCTTCTTGAATCATTTGCCTTTGAAGTTGCATAGTGAGACGGGACGACCCTTGTGTCTCATTTATTTGAGAAACGTGAATTCCATATGCTATTGTGCTTAATAACGTCACGAGGATTTCATTTCCATCTTCCATTTTATCGCTTTTGGCCAAGCAAATAGTAGACGGGGTTCAAAATTATCATTAGACTTGCACCGCTAGGAGGCGAATATTTTTCCATGCTTTATGATATTAGTGGCTTATAAGGATCATGCATTATTTAGACGGTTTTCCTTTTAGATATTTCCGTCACATGGATGAGGCATGTGATTTTTCTTTTGTTAGATGCATCTTTGTCGTGTTCTTACGTGTTTTTCATTTGGATGCGTCGCAATTTTGAGCAAGCCCCTACTTGCCTTGCAAGGAGGTACTCTACCTCATGAGTATCTCGTTGTGAGTTGAAGGGACGGAGGAGGCCCGTTAATTGCCTACCGTCGGATATTATTAGTAGTTTAGGTAGTAGCCTTAGTATTAGTGTAGTGTTGAATAAGGGTACTTATGGGTCTCGAATCTTGTTTACTTACTCGGGGACGAGTAAGTCTTAAGTGTGGGGAATTTTGATAAGCATTTATTTAGTCACATTCTTCCTCTCATTTTCGTCCCCATTTTGGTCCGTTTACACGGATTTGCGTGTCTTTAATTGCATTTTGTTTCCCGATTTCCCGCGCTATGAAGGTGGATCTCAATTTGTAGGAATTAAGGCGGAAATGAAGAAATCGGAGCATAAAGGTCTTGCATGAGTCGGGATTCGAAGATGAGAAGAAGAATGAGGAAAGGAGCTTCAGGTGGCGCAGGGCGGCCCTCTGACCGGCGGCCGGCCACCCGGCTCAGAACACATGCCGACAATGAAAGAAGATGAGAAAGAGAAGAAAAGGCCCAGGTAGTGCAGGCCGGTCGACCGGCGGCCGGTCGACTACCCGGCCTGTGCAACATCAGTGAGCTACTTGGGGCATGATTCGTGCTCCAGGCCGGTGGGGGACCGGCGGCCGGTCGACCGGCCAGGACCCTCATTCTCCATACTTAGAAGAATTTTGAAGATTTTGAAGACGAAGAAACTGAAGTTACTGATGTGCTCCGAGCCGATCAGAGGGCCGGCGGCCGGTCGACCGGCCAGGAACACAACACTCAAAATTCGCCCTCTTCTTCTAATTTCTTCCTTAATTTCGAGATACCTATATATACCCTCCCCCTATTATTTTGTAAGCAGCTTTTACATTCCTCTTAGCACAAAACCCTAGATAATTTGTAACCTAAATTAGTCCCTAATTACTCTCCTAATCCTTCCCTAATCAAGCTTAGTTTCTCATTTCAAGTTGTTAGATCTAGTCTTTCATTTCAGTTTTGGGGTTTGTATTGAGGATTTTGGGTTGAAGACATTCTCCCTCTTCACTAATACAAGCTTGTTGGTATTAAATTTCTCATCTTTTTTGTTGTTTATGCAATTAATTTCCATTTCTAGTTTATTGTTTATCATTTGATTGTTTTAATTGTTCATCTCATAACATGATGTTCATTGAACTACTTCTTGCCTTTAGTTGTTTGATTCCCCTTAGTATGTGTGAGTAGTTCTCCTCTAGGGTTTAGGGGGAGCCTAAGGGAGGATTATGTGGGGTATTAGGTTGGTTAATTAGTAAGTTTGTGGTAAATAATTTGGGTATTGCTCATATGAACACTAAGTGTTTGATGAAATGTGTGAACGAAAGTTGCTCGTTTTATCAAGCATGGTTTGATTATTTCTTAAGCGACGGTGGTAGAAATGATTAGACTAATGTTTATATGGGTGATTTGAGACAAATGCGATGGCTTTGTTGATGATTATTGATTGTTGAGACATTAGCAATTGATTTTACTCGAATTACTTACCCATTTGCTAATTACCCGACTAGCCCATTAATCCCCCTAAGGTGAACCCTTCACCTTAGTCTTTCCCTTAATTGTTTTCATCTTTATTACTTAGCGATTACTTGTGTTTCCTAGTTTTTAGTTAACTTTCCAATCCAACATTTATTAGGCTAGAATAGGACGCGATCGAACTAGTAGTTGACCCCCTCCATCCTCGTGGATTCGACCCCTTTATACTACTTATTTTGGGTTATTTTTGATGTTTGTTTTGACGACGAAACCACCATCACCATGAATAATAAGTCATGAAATCACGCATCTAAGAACAACGACACAAAGACGACATCTCTCACGGTAAATGAAATGCACTAGCACCGTGTACATGGCAAGTATGATTAAAAGGCATCCACGGGATATAACATTTCCCTGAACGCATACACGATGCTACATTTCGTATATGTAGACTAATTTCCTCCTGGTAGGAACGATAATAAAACGGCTCCTAATCTAAACCTGGCCAGATTCTCGGAATCACATTTTCCGATTCGACATGCGATGACATTTCGCGTCCAAGACTCGGTCAATCTATGACGTCGAGTACCCCAAATTCGGTAGAGCAATTCACGAAAGAGGCGGAAAAGAGCACAAGCCTCATAACAAGCGGTACGCTACATGCAAATAACACCACCTCGGAAGTACACAACATTTGACGTCCGGGTCGATCAATGCATAGCGTTCGTCTCCCAACAACGTTGTCGTATGCCCACTAACACATGCAATTAAGCAGTAGGATACCTCCCCGTTCCGACATTCCAGCCTTACGAACGTGAAGGTAGCCAAGGGAATGAGAGTACAAAGCACAAGACAAAATAGTGCTCAAACCGTATCATTTGTAAAATCCGACTCAAAGTGGGACATACTAAAAACCGTCACCAAGCATGAGAATAGGGCATTATATAAATGTAACTATGATAAACATGAATCAATACATGATACATAAGCATTAGACCAAGTTTAAGAAGCATAATAAATAGGAAACATAAATCTTATCTCAAAACAACAAGTTTGGAAACTAACTAAAACAATGGTCCACTTTAAACCGTCATAACTAGAGTGCTAGATATGCGAATTCAGAAATTCCAAGTTGAGGTAATAGCTTATCCTCTTACGGTTCCAACGATAGGTCACAAGCCCAAAATAAGCAAGTAACAAAGGAGATATGATCATTTTACGAAAAGGGGTCAGTGCAGTGAAACTGCACAAGTCACGACCGTGACTTGTATTTCACGCCCGTGAAACCCTCTGTTACGCAAGGGTAAAAGATCAGCCACTATTTCACGCCCGTGACTTGAGTCTCACGACCGTGACTTGGGTCAAGACAACTCCAATTTGTTCTAAACTCAACCATCATCAACTATTATCATAAATCATCACTTCTCATATCAATTCTCATATCACTTCTCAACAAACAACAAGTATCATCATCAACAATCATCAACTAACAACAATCATCATCAATAACATGAATCCTAAGCTTTCTAATCGTATTCTAAATACGAATTCTAACATAGAAGCATGTAAAACACGTAAATGATATCGAGTAACCCTTCACCGTTACCTTTTCGCGTCTTTAATCGATTTCTAAACCTTCTTAGTCTACACCTACATACAATTAGATAATAAAAGATGAATATCATTCACCTTGAGAAAGACGGATAATTTAAAAAGCGAGAATGACGGTAATTTTATTACCAATACAGATAGAGGAAGCTAAGAGGGGAAGAATAAGACGAACTTACGTGAATTTGAGCAAGAAACGAAAGAGTAGCGACGAATCTAAGATTGGAAGATTATGGAAGCTAGGTTTTGGGTTTCTTGGTGATGAAGAAGGTGATGTTTGAGTTGTGTATGAAAAATAGGTTAAAGAGGTAGTATGAGATATGTAAGTGGAAAAGTCAAGAAAAAGTCAAAGTCGCCTTAAGACGGGATTCACATGGAATCTCGCGGAAATTCCAAATAAGAACTCGGAAATTCTAAATTCGACTCGAAAAATTAAATTCCAAAATAAAACTAAAATTCGCTGAAAAGTATCCGTAAAATATTTTTACTATAAACATAGGGTCCATTTGCGGGTGTTACAATCAACCCACCTTTTAAAAAGTTTCGTCCTCGAAACTTGAGAGTAGAAAACAAAAGCATCAAGGACAAGAATCGGTTTTCAAAATTAATACGAAAACTTTTATAAGGGAAACATTTATGAAACGAGGTTCATCTCGAAAACGGTTTAAGAAGACTTTTCATAAGTGCGAAACTTTATTTACGGATCGCAGGAGTGCCCGTCGCGAACGAGTACTCTAGTTATCCAAATCAAAGCAATGTCGAAATAGTAAAATCGAAAATCAAAACAAGCTGTAGTAAGTGCAGTACTAGTCACCAGACGTCTCCAATAACAAGTTCAAACATCCAACCAAAAGTAAAATCCAAATATAAAAGCAAAAGAAATCCATTTTATCCGAAAAGAGGGTACACAATCCATCCTTAGACTTCTTTGAAAAGTTAAATTAGAAATACAATATGTAGATATGAAGGTTTTCTCAAAGATAAAATCAAAATAACAAGACATTACACGTATATAGAGCGACTCGCACATTTCACACACAATTCAGGGTAACAAAATAGATACAAAACACGCAAAAACGAAACAAATCGAACTCTTTGGGATAGGAAGATCAAGATAAAGTCAGCAGGAAGATCTACAAGAATTCGACATCACTAAATCTACTAATAAACCAAATCCTCAAGAGAATGCAATTTACCCAATTTGAAACTCATCATTTTCAATCATCAGAAATCCTACAAAAATATTCCATAATCACGAAACTTCGAGTAACAAATCCCAATTATTCGAATCCAATTAGAATCTACTAAGGTCTATCGGCACGGTAAACTCCACAACTAACAATCCACATGAAAGATTTATTACGCACTCTAATCTTCTTAGTTTCATCAAACTCTTACTAGAAACTACCAACAAAATATTTATCTATGGAAACATGATCGCTAACAACCACAAAGTAAAGGACTTACCATGAAATCCTTTAATCCAATTTACTTCAAACTCATTATCCTAAATTTACAATGAACTTTCTCATCTTCGAAAGTCAAAACACAATCAAAGCAACAAAACATAACCATCTAGGATCCAACTAGCCTCATCCAAAGTCTCACGACAAGGGAAAATCCACAATCCATTATCGGTTATAAAGATTCTTTAATACGCCATTCGATCATTACTACGCTCGAAGCCTCAAATATAAATAGTCACATTAGCAAACTATGGTGGTTACTAATCCTCAAGATAAATGGGTTCACTATTCTAACTCTATAATCCATAACAACTGAGCATTCACTATCCAAAGCTTGCAACGAACATTTCTCAATCTCGAACTATTATCATGATCAACTCAATTCTCTAAATGACACTACAATACCAAGCTCCAAATCTAAAACCACTAAGAGAGGATACATTATCACTATTAGGATTCATCCTAGAGCTTAAGTCCTATTTCTTATGATGAAATACAATATGAAATTTTCTCAATCCAAGGACACATATTCTAGCTAAAGAATCCCAAATTACATCACGCTTATTCTTTGAGCCTTACAAATGGAATATCCAATCCACTAGAGAAAAGATGAAGGAGCAACGAGATAGAAAACGATAAGGAATCTCAAGGAGAACACGAGAATAAATAATGCACGAGATTACAAGAGAGGGGCGCTGAAAATAACGAGGTTAAGGAAGAGACAAAGCAGATAGTAGAGTTATGAAGATATTCGAGTAAGAAATAAGATGCGAGCATGCGATTTCTTAAAGATCAATCTTGACAAAAACATTCAAGAATGGAAAGGAAAAAGGGAAAATGGCACGAGTAAATGTTTAAGGTTTAAAACACAAAATTCTCCTTTCAAACTCAGGGCGATACTAAAACATCTTAATTTTCCTCTACAAAGGTCTCTTATAAGGGACCATCGTACCACGTACAATCATCAAAGTAAGGTACACCTGAATTCGACAAATCGACTACAACCCAATTCATCCATCCTTTCATATCACACGGATTCCCAAATGCGGAATTGCAACTCAAGCATAGTAACATTCCTTTAGCTCAAATATTCAACACAACCTCAAAGGTTTCTTTAGCTGAAGGACTAACAAATACTCCCTTATACTCGGTCATTTTCAACTCATATAGCCCACGAGTTCATTATTAACAAGTTTAAAACATCCAAGTCAAACATGCCATTAAAGTTACCAAGGTATTTCCCTCATAGTCAACATCATCGAATAATAGCTATATCTATAATCCTCAAGTAATTGGTTCAACTTACAAAGAAACCTACTACTTCAAACGAGTCTCCGAGACCATAAGATTAAGATTATATCTGTAAATCACGAAGAACTATTAGCCAAAAGCTTATTCCACCAAGGCGATTATACTCACAAACACACAATAGGAAACCACAAGACGTCACTTAATCTCAAAAGCATTTCGCACCTCAAGATATCATTCAAAACTTCTTATTTACACCAATTAGACATATCATAAGCATGGTCTTCAAAACAATACTAAACTTCTAAGTCCAAAGGACTAAATTACTAATGAGTTAAGAAGTCATAGCCAACTCATTCGACCTTACACCATCGAATATCATGAACTATTTACACACAAGTCATGGCAAGCATTTATACATTAAAATCATTAAACATACCTTACCACACTGTCCTCAAGGATACCAACTCTCACCACTAAGGGAGAACTTAAGTCTACACAATTTTTCTCGAATCCCAAATTCATTCTAATCATCACTAACACTCCACCAAGTCTAAAATTCTTCCGACCAAGTATAATATGCCACAAACAAAAGGGTATGATGCCCACCAAAGGTCACATAAGGAAGTTGATGGTACAAAATGATAAGGAGGAGGAAAGTAACAAGAGTAATTTCAAAGAGGCAAACAAGTTGGAAGAGAAAGAAGCACTTAGATAGAAGGAAGAGAGCATGATACATTAAGGACGAGAGAAAACATCGATGAGGAAGAAATACATTTCAATTAGGCTTGTCAATCTTCAATCTTCGGTAGAGGATACTTCTTCTAGGTTACACATGATCCACCTCAAGACGGTAGATACAAACAAACATAACATCACTCAACATAATCAACAAACAAGTTAGAACGTAACAAACATCAAGTACACCAAAGACTACCACCTTAGGTCGTTAAGTCTACCCATCTCTCATTGATTATTTCAAGGTCAAGTAATTTAAGTTTAGGGTTCACGTGTGTGCGTCGGGAGCGTTTAAGCTCTGATACCAACAGTGACAACCCTCGCGAATGCGGAAATAAAACATAACAAGCATGTGATTTATATAGCGGAAAATACGAGGTTTTTGAAACTTTTTACATGCAAGATAGAAATACGAGGAATGTCAAATAATTACAAACAAAATATAATATACTACAAAGAGACGAAGTCTCTCAAAATGTTATCAATATCAAAGTGATTAGCAAACTAGCTAATAAACGTGTAGAGGTGTTTCATCTAGGGACAACGCCCGCTAGCTCACACACGAACCCAAAATACCACAAGCAAAAAAGCCATCCAATCAAGCAACCTGTTCATCCATGAAAAACATGAACGCCACAGTCAGTGGGGAGTAACTCCGGGTTCTCCCAGCCATATCACATTAAACTTACATAGAAGGAAATACAAAAGTACAAGCAGCAGATATAGAGATACATGTGAACTCGATAAGGATAGATAGGCAATTCGATAAATAATGATAAGAGCATATGGAATACAAATCCGAATCCATCATGTTATTCAAAGACTCGGGGAAGACCCTCTTAGGCAACCGAATACGCTCACTAGGGCTTGCATCTCACCGTTAGCGGTATAAGTTTGATAAGATTGAGACTCGACAAACAAACCATGCCAAGTCATGCAATGATCATGAATAATCAATCATGTCATCACGCATCCAAACACAACGACACAAAGACGACATCTCTCACGGTAAATGAAACGCACTAGCATCGTGTACATGGCAAGTATGATTAAAAGGCGTTCACGGATGACATTTCCCTCAACCCATATACGATGACATTTCGTATAGGTAGACTAATTTCCTCCTGATAGGACGACGATAATAATACGGTCCTAGTCTAAACCTGGCCAGACTCTCGGAATAAATCATGTTCCGATTCGACACGCGATGACGTTTCACATCCAAGACTCGGTC